>JACEEZ010012188.1:102500-130000 GCA_016584305.1 Chionoecetes opilio | reverse complement strand
TCTTCCCCCACCCCATCATCTCTACCTCCCCTTCCCCTCTTCTTCCCCCCTACACCCCCGCCCATTTTTTATTGATAGCGGATGATATAAAAAGAATACACCGTTCTGCTACGTATATTCTATTGTATATTCGTAAAAAATAGTTGATGTATATACTTGGTAGATGAGGAATTATGAATATTTTACTGTGTGTGTGTGTGTGCGTGCGTGTGCGTTGTGCGTGTGTGTGCGTGTGCGTGTGCGTGTGCGTGTGTGTGTGTGTATAAATGTATGAATATGTATGCGTTGTGTTTTGATTCTAAGTCTCTGTTTGTTTGGTTTTTGTTCGTTTGCCGCTACAGCGAAATAGGATTTGTAGCCGCCAGATGTTTTGTTCTTCTTCCGATTTTTTTTTTTTTTTTTTTTTTTTTTTTTTTTTTTTTTTTTTTTTTTTTTTTTTGGCATATACAGTACGCGGAGCAGTTTCGGTCAGAAGTTCAATGTTGGTATGATTTCTTTTCTTCCTTGACGCTATCTGAGTGTGTTAGTGAATGTTTCTGGGAAGGTTGAGTTTTATCGCGAGTCGGGAAAGGGAACAAATTTTTCCTTTTTTGTGTGCGTTTGTTTGTCTCTGTCTGTATGTATATCTCTCTCATGTACATGTACATACGCACGCACGCACGCACGCACGCACGCACGCACGCACGCACACACGCACACACGCACACACGACACACACGCACAACACCACCACACACACACACACACACACACACACACACACACACACACACATGACACACACATGTGCCTGTGTGACTCGGTGATCTAGAGAGCGGTGCGCCATTCTGTGGTCCGTATTTAATTCCCGTTTGCTGAAGGCAATGGGATTTTGTCGCCGAAAAATGAAATAAAAAAATTATACTAGCTGGTACAGTAATACAGTATTTTTGTTTTGCATCAACCAAATATACAGTAGTCTTTGCATCAACATAATAAACTTATTATTATTATGAGTGCGTGTGTCTGTGTGTGTGTGTGGTGAAGTTCCAACATTACCCATAGACCGGTCTTACGAGCTCCAAGTTCTCTCCGGGAGGGTAAAACTGGCGATTGCGTGTCCAGCTCGCGTGGACAAGACCATGGTGATAACACACACACACACATACATACATACACGAAACCTTTGATTCACCAATAGTCGATAGACAGTAAGCACAGCCAAGACTCTTATATTTACCTTAATACAGTGCTACTTTTCCTTCACGACTACAGTTTGCCTGAGCAATACTTGTGGCACGTGTTGCAATGCTTTAGAGTAGATGGTTATTTATCTCAAACATGCGACTATAATTATATATGATAACTCTTTATGAGACAACGTGAGGCACATCTATAGAAATAAAACATTAAATACAGAGCAAGCAATGACATTTTGAGGATTACCAAGAAAACTGCAATCAATATCAAGAGAAATTCATCCATACACATTACATAGTTATGGAAAAGTGAAAATAGATTAAAAAAAATGGAAAAATAGAATACATAACATTTCATACACACACTTTATTACACTCTCTCTTTACTGATATTATAACGCGAGTGAACAAGCTGGCAGGGTCGGTCGTGCAGTTTAACAATTTGGTGAGGCTTAGAAATTAATCCCGACCGTCAACTGTAGAGTGCAGGGGGAAGGGGGATGGATGGGGGGAGGGGTGGGTGATGGGTGGAAGGGTGATGGGAGGGGTGGGTGAGTGCGGGTGAAGGGTGACGGGGATGAGGAACACACACACACACTACAATATATTACGACCAAAGGGTTTCGCGTGTGCCTTGAATTTCTATGTCATTATATACAACTTTCTGACCGAGAGAAAGAGCGAGAGCGAGAGCGAGAGCGAGAGCAAGAGCGAGAGCGAGAGCGAGAGCGAGAGCGAGAGAGAGAGAGAGAGAGAGAGAGAGAGAGAGAGAGAGACTGATCAATAAATACTATGCTATCTACACAAAGTTAAAGGTACTACATTATACATACAAATAAAAAACATAATTCCCTTGTTATAACCATCACCAGTGTCATCCATAATTCCCCTTTTTAACAACCTTATCCCCTTGTTCATATTACACAGACATTACATAGTCCCCTCTGCATGGATTAATGCTATCACGTTTTGACAAGACTTAATCCACGTGTGTGTGTGTGCGTGTGTGTCTGTCTGTATGTGTAGTAGCAGCAGCAGTAGTTCTCATGTATATATTAATGCCCAGATTAACCTTTCATCCCTGGCGCTATAGAGGCGGCATGGCAAATCCTCTTCTGACTAAATTGTATAAAAAAAGATCACTGTCGCTTTGTCGCACGAGAATAAGTGTTGATGCCATGAAATCTGCCATTCATTGACTAAAGGAAAATGGAATATTCTTTGCGTTTCCAAGTATCCGGGGGGGGGAGGAGGGGGGGGAGGAGGAGGAGGAGGAGATAGAATAAGATAACGAGTAGGAGAAGGAAACAAGACTTAAAATGAAAAGAAGGAAGGCAAAAAATTGGATAATTATGAAAAGTACAAAGAAAAGAAGTGGAATAAATTTATGATATCTTTGTGTAAACATTTCCAACTTTTTTACAAACAGCGCACGTGAACGAAATGGGAAAATAAACGAAAAAAGAAAACAACATGTAGCTAATTTCAGTGTCTTGCACGGGAGGGGAGGTTCATAGACACATACAACATAAAACATGTAACATACAACAACGACACATACAACATATACAACGACACATACAACAAATACAACGACACATACAACATATACAACGACACATACAACAAATACAACGACACATACAACATATACAACGACACATACAACATATACAACGACACATACAACATATACAACGACACATACAACATATACAACGACACATACAACATATACAACGACACATACAACATACACAACGACACATACAACATATACAACGACACATACAACAAATACAACGACACATACAACATACACAACGACACATACAACATATACAACGACATACAACAAATACAACGACACATACAACATACACAACGACACATACAACATATACAACGACATACAACAAATACAACGACACATACAACATATACAACGACACATACAACATATACAACGACACATACAACAAATACAACGACACATACAACATATACAACGACACATACAACATATACAACGACACATACAACAAATACAACGACACATACAACATATACAACGACACATACAACATACACAACGACATACAACAGAATACAACGACACATACAACATATACAACGACACATACAACATATACAACGACATACAAACAAATACAACGACACATACAACATACACAACGACACATACAACATATACAACGACATACAACAAATACAACGACACATACAACATATACAACGACACATACAACAAATACAACGACACATACAACATACACAACGACACATACAACATATACAACGACATACAACAAATACAACGACACATACAACATACACAACGACACATACAACATATACAACGACATACAACAAATACAACGACACATACAACATATACAACGACACATACAACAAATACAACGACACATACAACATACACAACGACACATACAAATATACAACGACATACAACAAATACAACGACACATACAACATACACAAACACACATACAACATATACCAACGACATACAACAAATACAACGACACATACAACATACACAACGACACATACAACAAATACAACGACACATACAACATACACAACGACACATACAACAAATACAACGACACATACAACATACACAACGACACATACAACATATACAACGACACATACAACAAATACAACGACACATACAACATACACAACGAACATTACAACAAATACAACGACACATACAACATATACAACGACACATACAACAAATACAACGACACATACAACATACACAACGACACATACAACAAATACAACGACACATACAACATACACAACGACACATACAAACATATACAACGACCATACAACAAATACAACGACACATACAACATACACAACGACACATACAACATATACAACGACACATACAACATATACAACGACACATACAACAAATACAACGACACATACAACAAATACAACGACACATACAACATACACAACGACACATACAACATACACAACGACACATACAACATACACAACGACACATACAACATACACAACGACACATACAACATACACAACGACAATACAACATACACAACCGACAACATACAACGACACATACAACATTACCACAACGACACATCACAACATATACAACGACACATACAACATACACAACGACACATACAACATACACAACGACACATACAACATACACAACGACACATACAACATACACAACGACACATACAACATACACAACGACACATACAACATACACAACGACACATACAACATATACAACGACACATACAACATATACAACGACACATACAACATATACAACGACACATACAACATACAAAACGACACATACAACATACAACAACGACACATACAACAACGACACATACAACATACGACACATACAACATACACAACGACACATACAACATATACAACGACACATACAACGACACATACAACATACACAACGACACATACAACATATACAAAGACACATACGACATACACAACGACACATACAACATACAACATACGACACATACAACATACACAGCGACAAATACAACATACACATGCTACATACACGACACATACAACAACGACACATATAACAACGACAACAACACATACAACATATAAAACGACACATACAACATACAACAACGACACATATAACAACGACATATACAACATACGACACATACAACAACGACACTCAACACGACACACACATTAACAACCAATAAACGAGCTAAACTAACAAATTTGCACTTAACACGACTACAAAATAACGACATCATCTAATGCATTCGCAAAAAAAAAAAAAAGAGAACAAAAAAAAAAGGTAACGAATAGAAATAAGATAAAGAAGAAGCAGAAGATAATGAGACAAAAAAAGACACTTCCTATAGCAAAAGTGTCTTACAGGAATTAAAACACTTAAAACAAAGAAGAAAAAAAGGTGACACTAGATTTAAGATTAAGAGAACTGTGATAATGATGATGAATGATGATGATGATGATGATTAATGTTGTGTTGGTCTTTCGCAGGTGGTCTTGGCGTCAGCTGGGACTGGCATAAATGGTGGACCTACGATGGCATATCAGGTAAATATTAAGTATAAGAAAATAAAAGCATATTCACCCTCCCCCCCCACACACACTCACATCTTATATTTCTTCCTTGATACCACTTTTTTTTACCTACCTAACCTTTACTATCCAATATAAAGAAACTAGAAAAAAATAGTTTGATATATTGTTTGGCAAGGTGAAAGTGCAACGAAAAATATATAAAAGAAGTGTTTTGTGTAGTTGACTCCATTCTATTTTTCACTCACTAACTAAATATTGTTGTTTCTATTTTTTTCCCACTCGTGTTGCGCACTCTCTCTCTCTCTCTCTCTCTCTCTCTCTCTCTCTCTCTCTCTCTCTCTCTCTCTCTCTCTCTCTCTCTCTCTCTCTCTCTCTCTCTTTCTCAACGTCCTTCACTACCTTCTTCATTTCTCTTTGTTATTCACTCGCTTCAGTCTTTAACTATTTTCTATCAGTCCTTTTAACATACTTTTGTAACCTTGCTCTCACTCATTCTTGTCCCGTTACATGATATCACAGCCTTTCCCTCGCCATCACTCACTCACTCACTCACTCACTCACTCACTCACTCACTCACTCACTCACTCACTCACTCACTCACTCACTCACTCACTCACTCACTCACTCACTCACTCACTCACTCACTCACTCACCACTCACTCACTCGTTCTCACTCGTCTCACGCTCTCTCTCTCTCTCTCTCTCTCTCTCTCTCTCTCTCTCTCTCTCTCTCTCTCTCTCTCTCTCTCTCTCTCTCTCTCTCTCTCTCTCTCTCTCTCTCTCTCTCTCTCTCTCTCTCTCTCTCTCTCGTTCTCTCTCTCGTTCTCTCTCTCTCTCGTTCTCTCTCTCTCTCGTTCTCTCTCTCTCTCGTTCTCTCTCGTCTCTCGTCTCGTCTCTCTCGTTCTCTCTTCTCTCGTTCTCCTCTCTCTCCTCTCTCTCTCTCTCTTCTCTCTCTTCTCTTCTTTCTCTCTTCTCTTTCTCCCTCTTCTTCTCTCTTCTCCCTCTTTCCCTCCTTCTGTTGTTGTATGGGTTCAACTTTTTCTGCCACTATTACATTACACAAGTACTTTCGCCCTGTTCCCGCTATTAATTACATTTGTTGTGCCACACACGTGCTCTCGACATCAGCTTTCGGGCTCAATTCAATTTTGTCAGGGGCACTCTTCTTCCCTTTTATTTTTTACTTTGTTTTGCAGGTTTTATTTGTTTTTTACTTTTGTTCGTGTTCTGTGTTAAAAAAAATGTCCTCCTCCTTTTTAAAAAGGTTTTTTTAATAGGTTTCTACACTGTATTTACTTTTTTTTTTTTGGGAAAATTTTTTGAGTTATTATCAATGATTTTATGGGTTTTTTAGGCCTCCCCTTCCCCCTCCTCCCAAAATTTCTTTCAAATTTTCAAAATAAGAAAAAGTAAAAAGTAGGGACGGAAAGTAAAAAAAATTTGGAAATGAAAAAACGGGGTTTTGTACCAAATTTTTGGGGGATTATTGAAGACGAACTCCTTTCCAAAAGAACCATTATCGGGCCAAAAAGGTTTATTTTTTGGAAATTGGGGAAAAACAGTAGACAAATATCAAAGTATTTGCAAAAAAATTGCCCAGCAAAACGTGGGGTAAAATTTGGGAAATATTCGGGAAATTCAATAAATTTCCTTCCATAAAATTTATCCTAATAAATCGCAAGGGCAAAAAAAGTTTTAAAAATTAGTTTTAACTATTCAAAAAAGGGATAAAACCTGAAGAATTTTATCGCCCCTTAGTCTAACACTTGAGTTTAAACTTTTGGGGAAAAATATGCTGATTGGCGTTTTCAAATGAAAAAAACTAATATTAAACCCCACGGGATTGTAGAGTCCTGTTAAAAAACCTCTGGTTTTTTTGATTTATTTCAAACTCGCAAAAACCCCTGGATTAATATACCGATTTCAAAACCTTTCGAAAAAGTTCCCCCAAAGGATTTTCGGGGCCAAAAACAAGGGGGGAACAAATTTTAAAGGGGGATTTGGCCCTTTTTTAAAATCGTAAAAAAAGGGTTTAAAAATAATGAAAAAAATCTGATTGTTGAGTCAGGGGGTTTTGCCTCACTCGGTCTTCCCCCCCTTTTCTGATAAAAAAACGACTGGATGCGGTTTGTTTAAAAACGAAATTTGAACACAAAAACCCGGAAAAGCAATTAAAAACCCCCTTTAAAAAAAGGGACCAAAAACTTGATATGTAAATGGGCTTTTTAAAATTAACCAAAAGAAATTGAATAGGCAAGAAACCCAAAAACAAAAAAAATGCAAAATTCTTAAAGAAGCGCGGAAAAATTTGGTTACTTCAAAAAAAATGATTTTTTAAACCAGGATTTATCCATAAAAAGGAAAAAATTTCGGCTTTTTCCCAAATTTTAAACAAAAAAGAAATAATGAAAACAAATACAGTCCGGTTTAGGCCACACTTGGAAAAATGGCCCCCAATTTGGCCCCCTTTGTTTCGTAAAAGACCAAAAATTTTGGAACGGGGCAAAAAACAAAAAAACAATTCCACTTTCGAAATTGTCTTATGGGGGGGGGAAATTAATATTTTCCCCCGGATCGTAGAACCCGTGGGATTGATAGAAATTTTTAAAATCCTAAAAGGATTTGTGTCTTTTTCAAAAAACCATTCGGGCTTTTCCAAAACTGTCCAAACAAAAAATTAAATGGTTTAAAAAAAAGGTAAGTTGCACCTCTCTGTAAAAATTTATTTCTTGGGGGTCTTTATCTTTTTAAAAAGTTACCCTTTTTCCCCCTTTTCTTTTCCCGCTTCGCCCACGTAAAGGAAAGGTATTGGCCTCAATTATTTTGCCCCCACGAATTGAGGGAGGGGTGTTTTTTTTTTTCCCCTATTTTTCGCATATAAATTCCCGTGTTCCATTTTTTTAAACTTTTCCTTTTAACTGTTTTTCTTCTTTTTGTTAGTATTGATTAGAGTTGTCTGGTGGGCCCGGGTGTTGTTTTTTTTCCCTATTAAACCCCTCCCCCTTCCTCTTCCCCCTCCCCCCCCCCTTCCCCCTCCCCCCTTTACGCCCCCCCTTCCCCCTCCCTCTTTCTTTCCCTCCCCCCCCTCCCATTTCCCCCTTTTTTATCCCCCTAATGCCTTCTTTTTCCCTTTCGGGGTTTTTATTTTCTTTTTTACCCTTTTCTTGCAAGGTTTTCTATTTTTTTTGTTCGATTTTAAGGGGTTTCATTTTACTCGTGAGTTTTTTCTTTCCCTCTCCTCTCTCTCTCTCTCCTCTCCTCTCTATCTCTCTCTTTCTCTCTCTCTCCTCTCCTCTCTCTCCCTCCCTCTCTCTCTCTCCTTTTCTTTATCTCTCCTCTTCTGTCTGTCTGTCGTCTGTCTGTCGGGTCTGTCTGTCTGTTTTTTTCTGTTGTCTTCTGTCTGTCTGTCTTCTTCTCTGTCTGTTGCTTCGCGTCTGTCTTCTGTCTGTCTGTCTGTCGCTGTTGTCTGTCTGTCTGTCTTCGTCTGTTTCTGTCTGTCTCGCTCTTTTTATCTCTTTCTCTCTTTCTTTCTTTCTCTCCCCTCGATTCCCTTTTTCCTTTTTATTTCGCGACCCCTTCCCTTTTCCCCTTGTTGCCATAAAAATTGTCCCCCCTTTTTCCTTCCTCCTCCCCCCCCTTCCCTTTCCTCCTCTTTTTTTTTCAAGGTCCCTTTTTTCCCTTTCCCCTTGTCGCCTCCACCAAATTAACACTTCCCAAACCTCCCACCACCACCCAAAGTGTTCCCCAGGTCTAGCGCCCGCTCCTCCAGGGGATACACGGGGGCCTAATTTTTCCCCCACAGTTTTAAGGACACTTTTTTTTCCTGCCCTTGCTTACCAACCCCACTTTTTTTCTTAGTACCAAACAGTTTTTTTTTTAAGTAATAAAAATTTAAACAAAAAAAAGAAATAAGGTGTGGGTAGAAACTAAACGGACACTTTTTTTTTTTTCCCTGCCACTTGTTTTCACATACTTTTTTAACCCTTTGAGGGCCCAAAAACGAATTTTTCATTGTATAAACCCCATTTGACGATTTTTTAGTGAAAAAACAAAAATTTTATAGATATGACCTGTTTAAAATCCTTGTCCTTAGCTAATTTGGTTTATTTAGTTACTTTTTTTTTTTATGGGTAAAACGGGCTTTCTATAGCAAAGGAAAGATCTGGGCCTGAAAGGGTTTAAAGTGAATGGGAAATTGAAAAATTAACAAAAAAAGGTGCAGACACTGAATTCAAGTAGATAATTTTTTAAAAGTGTTGCTTGAAAAGATAAAATTGTTCAGAGAATTTAGGAAATTAATATTTAGGTACTCACTGAATAAAATGACTACCCAACACTCGCTTAATCATATACACACATTAAACAATTATTTAGCGACCACGCAAAAAATTATGTCATATTGAAAAGTCTATTTTTGTTTGTCCACAAAATTGAAAAGGTAAAAAATTCAAATTTTTAATGTGTAAGGGAAATTTGAGCGTAAGGGAAAGGCAGAGTAAAAAACCCAAAAAAACCTCAACCCCCACACCCAAAAAAAAAAAATCTCAAACCCCCCAAAAAAAAACCCCAAACCCCCCCCAAAAAAAAAAAAATCAAACCCCACCAAAAAAAAAAAAAAAATCCCACCACCAAAAAAAAAAAAAAAAAAAATCAAATCCCACCACCAAAAAAAAAAAAAAACTCAAATCCCACCACCAAAAAAGAAAAAAAATCAAAACCCCACCACCAAAAAAAAAAAAAACTCAAAACCCCTAAACCCAAAAAAAAAAAAAAACTCAAACTCCAAAATCCAAAAAAAAAAAAAATCAAAAACCCCCACCAAAAAAAAAAAAAAAAAAATAAACCCCACCACCAAAAAAATCCTCAAACCCCCCTACAAAAAAAAAAAAAACTCAAAACTCCACCCCCAAAAAAAAAAAAAACTCAAACCCCCCAAAAAAAAAAAAAACTCAAACCCCCCCACCAAAAAAAAACTCAAAACCCCCCCACCAAAAAAAAATCAAACTCCACCCCCAAAAAAAAAAAAAAACAAAACCCCAAAACCACCAAAAAAAAAAAACCCCAAACCCCACCACCAAAAAAAAAACCCCAAATCCCACTACCGAAAAAAAAAACTCAAACCCCACCAAAAAAAAAAACCCCAAAACCCCCCCCCCCCCCCCAAAAAAAAAAAAAATCGACTCCCACAAAAAAAAAAAAAAACAAATCCCCCCACCAAAAAAAAAAAAACTCAAAAACCCCCCCCCAAAAAAAAAAAAAAACCCCCTCAAATCCCCACCAAAAAAAAAACTCAAAAATCCCCCCCCCCCCCAAAAAAAAAAACTCAAAAACCCATACCCAAAAAAAAAAAACTAAACCCCACCACCAAAAAAAAAAAAACTGAAACCCCACCCCAAAAAAAAACTCAAACCCCCCCACCACACAAAAAAAAAAACCCAAACCCCCCACCAAAAAAACAAAAACCAAACCTCACCCCAAAAAAAAAAAACCCAAAACCCCCCCCAAAAAAACTAAAAAAAAAACCCACCAACCAAAAAAAAAAAAAAAAAAACCCAAAACCCCCAACATAACATACACACACAAAAAAAAATCAAAGTCAAAAACACGTCATACCCCGTCTATCACTTTCGGATGCATTATGAATACCAAATCATGCATTTAAAATAACGATTACAGGCTTGTTTAAAGACCTTGGTTTTAATGATAATATTTTTGAAAGACGCAATTATTTAAAATTTTAATTATCTGTTTTTAAAAAATATCATGTTTGTCGCAAAATTTTTCGGAAAAAAAGTATATTAGGGTGAGAATGAAAAAATTGTGGACGAGAAAAACGGGGAAAAAAGAGAAGTGGGGGAGGGGGGAAAGGGGGCGGGAGAAGACAAGAAAAGAGAAGACAAGAAAGAGAGAAGACAGGAAAGGAGAAAACAAAAAAAAGAGAGAAACAAAAAAAGAAGAAGGAAAAAGAGAAAACGAAAAGGAAGACAAGAAAGAGAAAAAGACAGGGAAAAAGAGAGGCAAGAAAAAGAAGACAAGAAAGAGAGAAACAGGAAAAAGAGAAACAGGAAAAAGAAGACAAGAAAGAGAAAGACGGGAAAAAGAGAAGACAGAAAAGAGAAGACAAGAAAAGAGAGAAACAGGAAAGAGAGAAGACAGGGAAAAAGAGAAGCCGAAAAAGAGAAGACAAGAAAGAGAGAAGACGGGGAAAGAGAGAAAACAGGAAAGAGAGAAGACAAGAAAGAGAGAAACAAAAAAAGAAGACAAGAAAGAGAGAAGACAGGAAAGAGAGAAGACAGGGAAGAGAGAAGACACAAAAGAGAAGACAGAAAGGAGAAGACAGGAAAGAGAGAAGACAGGAAAGAGAGAAACAAGAAAAAAAAGAAGAAGGAAAGAAGGAAAACAAGAAAAAGGGGAAGACAGGGAAAGAAGAAGACGGAAAGAGAGAAGACAAGAAAAGGGAAACAGGAAAGAGGAAAAGGCAAGAAAGAGAGAAACAAGAAAGAAAAGAAAACAAGAAAGAGAAAGACAGGAAAAAGAGAAGACAAGAAAAGAGAGACAAGAAAGAGGAAGACAAGAAAGAGAAGACAGGAAAAAAGGGGGACAAGAAAGAGAAAACAAAAAAGAGAGAAGACAGAAAGAGAGAGGACAAAAAAGGAAAAAAAACAAAAAAGAGAAACAAAAAGAGAACAAAAAAGAAGAAAACAGGGAAAAAAAAACAAAAAAGAAAGAAACGGAAATAGAGGAAGACAGGGAAAAAGGGGAAAAAGGGAAGAAAACAAAAAAAAGGGGGAAAAAAAAAAAAAAAAAATAAATAAAAATATAGATGGAAAACTAAAGGGAGAGTTAGGGAAAGGAAGAGGAAGACAGAAAGGAAGAAGACAGGATAAGGAAAAAAAGACCTTAACAAACAAACGTGTCTTACAGGACTCAAAACACTAAACTATCGTCCTTCTTTCTCCCACGCCTTCACAATTAACACACTAAACACTATGTCTCAACCTTGCAACAGGAGAATTCTTGTACACTCCTCAACCAAGATAGGGGTAACAAGACACCTCCTGAATTAAATAGCTCCTCCCCCCCCTACTTTTTATATTCTCTTACTGTCTTCTTTATAGGGACTGGCAATTGTGGGTTTTTTGTTACATTTTTTGTATGCCCTTGGCCAGTCCTTTGTGATGTAAAAAAAATAAAAAATCTACCACATGCAGTAGGCACTTAGGTATAAAAGTTAGCAGTTAGGGATAAAACACTATGTCTCAGCCTTGAAACAGGATAAAACACTATGTCTCAGCCTTGAAACAGGATAAAACATTATGTCTCAGCCTTGAAACAGGATAAAACACTGTCTCAGCCTTGAAACAGGATAAAACACTATGTCTCAGCCTTGAAACAGGATAAAACACTGTCTCAGCCTTGAAACAGGATAAAACACTATGTCTCGGCCTTGAAACAGGATAAAACACTATGTCTCATGTTAAACATGATAAAACACTATGTCTCAGCCTTGAAACATAATAAAACACTATGTCTCAGCCTTGAAACATAATAAAACACTATTTCTCAGCCTTGAAACATAATTCCTACACACTATTAAATCATCTACCACACGCAGTACCCTCACACTTTTTTACTCTCCTTTCCCACCAGGACCTCAGTTTTGGGGACTCATCAACCCTGAGTGGTCCCTGTGCACCAATGGGAGGCGGCAGAGTCCTGTGAACCTCGACCCTGCCACCCTGCTGTATGATCCTAACCTACGCCAGCTGCACGTCGACAAACACAGGGTGAGTACCGCAGGGGAAGGGGGGGGGGTACTTGGATGCCTCGGGGGTTTTGATCGTGAAAATATACCATTTTATTTTATGTGATCCTGAAAAATGCTGTTAAATTACGTGACTGAAAAAAATATTATATTATGAGACCGTGAAAAAAGTCATGTTATGTTACGTATGTGTTCGTGAAAAAAAGGCATATTTTGTTATGTAACCGTGTAAAAACCTAATTTTTGTAGAGCGACCGTAAAAAAGCCACGTTATGTTATGCAACCGTAAAGAAAAGTCACGTGATGCTAAGTGACCGCAAAAAAATCACGCTATGTTAAGTCACCGTAAAAAATTGCCACGTTATGTTAAGTGACCGTAAAATTAGGTCACATTATTTCAAGGGACCATAAAAAAGAGCCACGTTATGTTATGCGACCGTAAAAAAAAGGTAAGTTAAAATAAATTAAAAAAATTAAAGAGCACTTTACGAGTATTGCAACGGAGACTAAAGGTGATTGAAGTGTGCGGAAAAAACATGTCTGGGGAAAATGAAGTAAATTGCTGTTTGTTAATATCAGAAGCTATCAAAGTGAGAATATTGAACGGTAAAATGTTGTCACAAAGAGCAAAGAGAAAACATATATTGATGAAATATCCAATGAGGAGATGCCGTCCAAAAATATAATCCATTAGAAAAACTGATGAGAAATACCAGAAATAGCGTGAAATTGTTGTGCAAAAAACAAACAAGTAAATATAATGGAAAAAAATACTCCACGTAAAATTTCCGACCTACTGAACACTGGTACAACAAAAAATGAACATTGCCAGTAAACTTGTTAGAAAAAGAGGAATGAAAAATTGGTCCAACAAATGAACTCACCAAAGAGAATGGATAAAAAGTGAATCGCCATTTGGAAAAGAAACCAAATTGATATAAGCGAGAGAAAAAAAATTGGGTGAAACAACTGTAATTCCTTTTCGAAATATGAACAGAGAGGAAGGTCAATTCTACACAAAAGGAATATTTAGCAGTATGCATAAAAAGTTGAAAAAAATGAGAAACGGGCAGGCAAAACACATGGGTACGTGCGTAGAAAATGAAAACTAAACACTCTAGGCAACGAAAAAACCGAAAAACGCGAAAGGCATCACTAATGTTGAATAAAATGAAAAGAGAATACAGTAGCAAAGATACATACATATAAAGGTATCATCTATCTGTATACCTATTTATATACTTATCTTTATCTCTATGAATACAGACACACAGACTGGGATATTCAATTTTTTATTCTTGCATTTTTTTGTCTATTTTTCTTTGGAGTTTCGTTTTATTTACTTTTTATTTAGTTATCAGGGAACAATCGTAATATATTAAGTGTGTGTGTGTGTGTGTGTGTGTGTGTGTGTGTGTGTGTGTGTGTGTGTGTGTGTGTGTGTGTGTGTGTGTGTGTGTGTGTGTGTGTGTGGTGTGTGTGTGTGTGTGGGGGGGTGTGTGTGTGGGGTGTGTGTGTGTGTGTGTGTGTGTGTGTGTGTGTGTGTGTGGTGTGTGTGTGTGTGTGTGTGTGTGTGTGTGTGTGTGTGTGTGTGTGTGTGTGTGTGTGTGTGTGTGTGTGTGTGTGTGTGTGTGTGTGTTGTGTGTGTGTGTGTGTGTGTGTGTACCTAGGGACGAGAGTAAATTTTTTAATGTTTGAGATTGTTACGCCATACAGGCACATCATAGATCTTCAACTTTTCAATTCATACATTTCTTAAATCTAACAAAATAGGCCACAAAATAAACACGTGTGTGTGTGTGTGTGTGTGTGTGTGTGTGTGTGTGTGTGTGTGTGTGTGTGTGTGTGTGTGTGTGTGTGTGTGTGTGTGTGTGTGTGTGTGTGTGTGTACCTAGGGACGAGAGTAAATTTTTTAATGTTTGAGATTGTTACGCCATACAGGCACATCATAGATCTTCAACTTTTCAATTCATACATTTCTTAAATCTAACAAAATAGGCCACAAAATAAACAGTGTGTGTGTGTGTGTGTGTGTGTGTGTGTGTGTGTGTGTGTTGTGTGTTGTGTGTGTGTGTGTGTGTGTGTGTGTGTGTGTGTGTGTGTGTGTGTGGTGTGTGTGTGTGTGTGTGTGTGTGTGTATATACCTAGGGACGAGAGTAAATTTTTTAATGTTTGAGATTGTTACGCCATACAGGCACATCATAGATCTTCAACTTTTCAATTCATACATTTCTTAAATCTAACAAAATAGGCCACAAAATAAACACAAACGCCAGGCAAAACAAACTAAGTCAACAAACAAATATATGACGTAACGAAGCGAACCATTTATCCCTCGAAAAAATCAACAAATAACAAAAACCAAAACAAATAAAGCGGAGTTAATAAAAATCTAAATATCGACAAGGGAAGGCAGATGCAATAAACCCCGAAAAGAATCAAACGATGAACGACAACAGATAAATGCGACAATATCTACATAGAGGCGGAGAGCGAAGCAAATATAAAAGCACCGATATTATTTTTCTAATATTGACATAACGTGACGGAACTTTGCATGAAACTTTCAAAACAATGGACGGAAAACATGACGGTGAAAACATGCTTGGTAAGTTCCTGTTTTGTCATTCTCAAATAATTCCGTGTGTGTGTGTCTGTGTCTGTGTCTGTGTCTGTGTTGTGTGTGTGTGTGTGTGTGTGTGTGTGTGTGTGTGTGTGTGTGTGTGTGTGTGTGTGTGCGCGCGTGTGCGTGTGCGTGTGTGTGGGTGTGTGTGTGGGTGTGTGTGTGGGTGTGTGCGGATGGCTGGAGATTATTACATAGAAGGATGATATTTGGCGTAGATTTCTGTAGCTTAAATATATTGCTCTCTCTCTCTATTTCTCTCTTTCTCTATCACTCTTTTTTTTTATTTCAGAAAATGTAAAAGTATCTTCAGTGTCAGTGTATTAAGCAGCGAGCTATAAATCGATACCTCAAACACACACACACACACACACACACACACACACACACATTCACACGCACACACACACACACGCATTACGTACACGCACACACACATACACACAAACAGTAGCAATAATACAAGCGAGTTCATTATAGCTCCAGTAATAATGGAAGCTTAGGTGTGACTATTAACAGACTACTTATGATGATTACACACTACTTATCAGATCAACGTATGTAGCTTATACTACTATTACTACTACAATTATTACTACTACTCTTCCTGCTACTACGCCATCACCACCACTACTAATAACAATAATAATGCTATCATGATATCAACTGCTGCCCTTTTACTGCAGATTAATACTGCTACTGCTACTTCTATTACTACTACAACTATTACTTCTACTATTCCTACTACTACGCCATCACCACCACTACTAATAACAATAATAATGCTACTGCTATCATGATCTCAACTGCTGCCCTTTTACTGCAGATTAATACTGCTACTGCTACTTCTATTACTACTAAACTATATTACTATCTATACTACGCATCACCACCACTACTAATAACAATAATAATGCTACTGCTATCATGATCTCTGCTGTTGCCCTTTCACTACAGATCAATACTATTGCATTTATTACCAGAACTGTTAAATACTATAGAGTAGCAATCATGCATACTGATTATGGTGATTAAAACTGGTGCTAATGATACTATATTATTACCCCATATATTAATACGTATTTCAACTACTAACAATAAAAAAATAGCAGTTTTAAGCCAATTTTTGTACATGCGTATATGACACCCAATCACTGCGGAATGTTATTGGTGCTAAAAAACAACACTCGTACCATAATCGATCGTATTTGTAATAGATGCAAGTATTCAAAGTCGTATCTGAGAAATGAAAAGCCAGCTATTACTCTTCCTTCCCCCGATCAAATACCTACACAAACAAGTATAATTATATATAGAAGAAAAATCGTGGTAATACAATACTTTCAATACTTTCCAGCTATTACTCTTACTAAGCCAGCTATTACTCTTCCTTCCCCTGTTGATCAAATGTCACATCAGTACCTACACAAACAAGTCTAATTCTATACAAAAAATCGTGGTAATACAATATTTTCCACCGAAGTCAAAAGGTTGATACACTCCTACACGCACATCTCTGTCCCGTTTCTGTGTCATGCTATACTCGCGTCAGAGAAACCAAATCGCTGTAGCACCAGGTAATTGTACAGTGTAATGATCGCCGCACTGTTATGGGAGGCGGAATGAGAGGGTGAAAGGGAGCGTTAAAGAAATATATGTGAGTGTCTATGTTTAAATGTGGCCGCGTTTGAATGCACGGTAGAGTTGTTATTATTATTGGCCGATGAAGGGGAAAGGGGTGTGTGTGTGTCTGTGTCTGTGTGTGTGTGTGTGTGTGTGTGTGTGTGTGTGTGTGTGTGTGTGTGTGTGTGTGTGTGTGTGTGTGTGTGTGTGTGTGTGTATTTTCTGTAGCATCGTAACGCCATTCTTTACTTTTATATACATCCGCCGACGTTTATGGTACCATTCCCAATTTTGGGGTTAGTCGTATTGTTGCCTCCCTTCATCCCTGATTGATGGGCTCGGCAAGATAAAAACAAAAATGTGATGTGCTGTGAATGGGAAGTAAAGGCTGTTGCTGCTCACTCGTTCAATACTCGTTCAATGTGTACTCATTCAATGTAATGTAGGGTTCAATAGCTTAGTACTTTATTACATCATCTTACTCTATCACCTTATTGACATTACTGCTACACCTCTTCATTATAAAACGTGTGATGATGTATGTTGTTGCTGCTGACTCGTTCAATACTCGTTCAATGTGTACTCTTATGTAGGGTTCAATAGCTTAGTACTTCATCACACTAACGTAACCTAACCTAACCTAACTTCATCATTTACTCTATCATCACCTTACTGACATTACTGCTGCACCTCTTCATAATAAAGCGTGTGATGATGTATGCCTGGCAGTGTCTTTGCGCTATATTCGTACTCATGTATATAACTAGATTTCCTATTAGTCATTTCTTACGTACGGCAATCGGAGCAATCGGAGCATCGTCCGTTTCTCACGCGTTTTGACAAGTGAAGCGATGCCTGTGTTTATTTTTATTGGCTTTGAGCCTCTCGATGGTAAGTTATGACAGGAGGGAGGGGGGGGGCAGAGAGAGAGAGAGAGAGAGTAGAGAGAGAGAGAGAGAGAGAAGAGAGAAGAGAGAGAGAGAGAGAGAGGAGAGAGAGAGAGAGAGAGAGAGAGAGAGAGAGAGAGGAGAGAGAGGAGAGAGAGAGAGAAGAGAAAGAGGAGAAGGAAGAGGAAGAAGCGACGAGAGAGAGGCAGGGAACGAGTCATTGTAAAGGTTTTTAGACGAGAGAAAGAAGGAAGAGAACATAGACCTGTTAGAGACGCAGAGAGAATAGGTAAATAAGAGAAGAGTAGAGAGAAAGAGAAGAGAAGGAATAGAGATATATGAATAGAAGAAGAAGAGTAGAAGAAGAGAGCCGGGAGAGGGGTGAATACAAGCTAAAAAAAACCAAAAAACAGTAAAAAGCTGTCCACATTAACCCCTTGATTTCCACAGACGTAATTTCCATTGATTTAGCTACTTTTAGGATTTCATGAACAAAGCAACATGTAATACTAGAGTATCGTAGTATCCTTGTCATAGCCAATATGGTATTTAAAGTTACTTTTCGTAATCTAACGACAAACGATAAATCAATTATAAATATTATATATACGAGTTACTAATGCGAAGAAACAGCTGGCCGTGTACGGTTGATTTACCTACTCAACCCTCAAACATTACTTCCTGGTCCGTAACAAATAACCTCCGCGATTTTTCTAAGGGACTTGTTATCATTTTCAATGGCAGTTTTTTTTTCCAACGAAGCACGATGGTTAAGGTATGAGTATCGTACTTTATAGAAACTTCATGGTCTATGTGTATATATTGGGTCAACGAATAAAGTGTAGGGCAATCATGGCTGTTGAGAGTGTATGGTACGGACTGGCGAGTTACCCAATGGGGGACTATAACTACAAGCCGCCGTGTGTCGATGTTGTAGCAAAAATAATGGTCTCCTGGTCATTACCTCCGTATTTTATTTCAGTGGTATATCATAAACCCAAAAAGACAGGTGGCTGTAGTAGTTAGTTTGGTAGTGGTAGTAGTATAGTAGTAGTATAGTAGTAGTAGTATAGTATAGTAAATAGTAGTAGTAGTAGTAGTAGTAGTATATAGTAGTGGTAGTGGTAGTGGTATGGTAGTGGTAAGTAGGAGTAGTAGTTAGGAGTAGTAGTATGTAGTAGTATGTGTAGTGGTAGTGGTAGTGGTAGTAGTAGTAGTAGTATAGTGGTAGTAGTGGTAGTAGTGGTAGTAGTAGTGGTAGTAGTAGTAGTAGTAGTAGTAGTTTAGTTAAGTTCAGTTCAGTTCAGTACATTTTATTTCGTAATAAACTTACATAGTAGAGTAGACGCACATGATATACAATAAGAAAAAATAAATGTTATTGTTATATACATACAGCATAATTTGCACATACTTATATGCTAAATCTTTCATGTATGTATTTTTATGTCTTTCACCTTAAGATATCAAATTAAAAATCTCATACATGTACAAATAAAACAAAATGTATGGATAGGCTAACCATTAAAATCAATTGATATAAATTAAAATTATCTATAAAGTATATATATATGCAAAACTAAAATACGTAATACATTTGTAAACAACATAGGACATAAAAAAGTTAACCCCTAATCTATGAAGGGATTAATATCCATAAAATAAACAGGGGCCTCGCCTCTCCTCATGTCGCTGTACCCAGACTATCCTGGCCTTAATAACATCCAGAGCCTCTTCAAATATATTGATATTGTAATACTGATCAAATAAATGTCGAACATAAGTCATAAAAAGACCTTTTGTATAAAAATATATATTATATTCAATGATAGGATTGCTAGACCTAATCAGTCTTTTAAAGAATCTAGCTTGTATAAGGGCTGTGAGATGCCTTAATAATAATTGATTGCAGTTTTCAGCAGTGATGTGGCTGCTGGCATATGTAGGCACTCCCGACATGAGTTTTAAACCATTATTATATGCTACATTAAATGCTTTAAAAATACAAGATCTAAAAACTGAGGTATCATTCCATAGGGCCAAGCCATATTCTGGACAGCAGTAAGAGTTAAATAAAAGCAAAAGAGCATTAAAATCTAAAAACTTAAAATCTCTATATACACTATTAAAAGATGAGTAAAATGAGTTTAACCGAAAATCGATGTCATCACTATCTTTAAAATTGAAGGAAATATTGTGCCCTAAGTATTTGTAGCAGCTCACAACTTTTAGTTCATCGCCATTAAGTTTTATATTACCCAATACAAATTTTTTTCTTAAATTAAATCTCATACATCTGGTTTTTTCTTTGTTTATCACAAGTTTGTGATTTACAATTTCATTACATAAACATTTGTATAATACCTCCATGTCATATCTTGACGCAGCCAGGAGAACCAGATCATCAGCGTAACCTACAACATTAAGTCTGTGGACACCAAGCCTACATCCTATGTCTAAGCTGGAAACTTTTTCAATAATGTCATTTATATAAAAATTAAATAAAAATGGGGATAAAACACCTCCCTGCCTTACTCCCTGTTCAATGAAATAAAATTCACTCTTGGACTGATGCCATCTGACTTGTGCTTGTTGGTTTCTAAAGTAGTGCATTAATGTGAGGGTCAGATCAACAGGTATACCTGAGGATAACAGTTTCTTACCAAGCAGGAAAGGATCTATTCTATCGAAGACTTTACTTAAATCAACAAAAGTGGCAATGGGAGATGACCTTGAGCTACTGTAGCTTCTCATAACCTCTTTTACCAAAAAAGAAACATCAGTAGTGGATGATGCCATCCTAAAACCTAACTGCCTAAAATTCAGAGGGAGTTTTTCAGTTAAGAAATTTAAAACCTGTAATTCAAAGATTTTCAGCAGACATGAGGATTGCATCACAGGTCTATAGTTGAGGGAGGCATTTGTATTTTTCTTATCTTTAGGTAAAGGAGTAATAGTGCCCCTTAGCAGATCACCGGGAAGATAACAATGTGAATAACACATATTGTAAAACATAGACAAATATTCTAAAAAGTCATGTGAAGCATTCTTAAGGAACAGCAGATGAATTCCATCATGGCCAACTCCATCATTCACAGAAGATAAAATATGTTTGATAGTAGCACTAGAAATTCTTAAGTTTACTTTTCTTTTTACAGGCCACATTTCTTTTAATTCTTTCAGGAAATCAGTGTCATTCTTTGTATTAAGTCCAGTTTGACTCTTGAGAAAGTGACCTACAAATAGCTGAGCAATCTGTGCATCATCTGAGATCCCATCAATTATGCCACTAGATTTTTCCCTTCCTCTCTTTCTCTTAACCTCCTTCCAAAATTGTGTTTTGTTTTTATCTCTAAATTTGAATATGATACTGTTACTTATTTCTTGTTGTTCATTATTCTTACACTGTCTTAATGCTGCTTTAAAAGCTTTTCTGGTGTTTAGCATGACCTCATGGTGTGTGGTGTGTAGCTGTCTACCTTGCTCCACCCAATCCAGGTAGCCATCTCTTGCTCTACTATGAAGCTCCTTCACCCTCCTATTCCATCCAGGAATAACCTTGAATTTATTGCATTTAACAACTTTTCTCTTATATTTTTCACTCGCTTCCTGAATGCTTGTTAATAAGTAGTAGTAGTAGTAGTAGTAGTAGTAGTAGTAGTAGTAGTAGTAGTAGTAGTAGTAGTAGGAGTAGTAGCAGCAGCAGCAGCAGCAGCAGCAGCAGCAGCAGCAGCAGCAGCAGCAGCAGCAGCAGCAGCAGCAGCAGCAGCAGCAGTAGTAGTAGTAGTAGTAGTAGTAGTAGTAGTAGCAGTAGCAGTTGTGGTAGTAGTAGTAGTAGTAATAGGAGCAGCAGCAGCAGCAGCAGTAGTAGTAGTAGTAGTAGTGTAGTAGTAGTAGTAGTAGTAGTAGTAGTAGTAGTAGTAGTAGTAGTAGTAGTAGTAGTAGTAGTAGTAGCAGCAGTAGCAGTTGTGGTAGTAGTAGTAGTAATAGGAGCAGCAGTAGTAGTAGTAGTAGTAGTAGTAGTAGTAGTAGTAGTAGTAGTAGTAGTATGAACAACAATAAAAAACAATAATAATAGTATCACTAAATTCAACAGCAATAACGACAAAAATTCCATAATAGTAAAAAATAAAAATAAGAAAATGCCAATACTCTATATCGAACTACAATATGCCAAGGATGTATAGACCCAACTAATATACACGAGTGATTAAATAGACAACCTGGGACTGTGGTATGCTGAAATAAAATATAAAAGTATGGGATAGTTGTGTATAATGCAAGTAAGAGCGTAATATACCATAAATGCGATACGCAATTCTAATGTACTAAGGGAAGGCAAGTACCCGACTCATATCCCAAGGATACGTTACAACGACAAAGTGAAATTCACACTGGCATTGATAGCTGAATAACCTCATAAGACGGGAGAGTCGTAGAGAGAGAAGGAGGAATAGAGCAAGGGAGAGAGGAGTGCAGGAGGAGAGAGAGAGGAGAGAGGCAGAGGAAGGATCAGTAAGAGAGAGAGATAAGATAACCATAGAGAGAGAGAGAGAGAGAGAGAGAGAGAGAGAGAAGAGAGAGAGAGAGAGAGAGAGAGAGAGAGAGAGAGAGAGAGAGAGAGAGAGAGAGAGAGAGAGAGGAGAGAAGAAGAGAGAGAGAAGAGAGAGAGAGAGAGAGAGAGAGAAGAGAGTAATAGAGAGACGAGAGAGAGAAGAGAGAGAGAGAGAAGAGAAAGAGAGAGAGAGAAAAAGAGCCAGAGAGGAGAAAAAGAGACGAGAGAGAAAGAGAGAGAACAAAGAAAGAAGACGAGAGAAAGACAAGAGAGAGAGAGAGATTACATCTAATGGAAACCGTATCAGGTAACCAGCTCCACGCAAACACAAGCTTTAATGTGAAATCTGATGAAATGTGTCAAAAAAATATGTTTTAAGCCCAGGCACTTGGAGAAAAAAACCACACACACACACACACACACACACACACACACACACACACACACACACACACACACACACACACACACACACACACGTTTTTTTTGCCTCCTTTCATCCGCTAACCCCACACAAAACCACACACACAACCCGAGAGACTAAAAACAGAGGCATAACAAAATTTTCTATTCTATTATGGGAAACGAAATACCAACCGCACAACGTAAACAACATAAATGTAATGCACTACATACAAATATACTGAAAACTCCTACTCACTAACATATCTTTCTTACCTTCCCCTATGCTCTGTACCACACTCAAAACCCCACCTAACCCCACCTCACTATAACTCCATCCAATTAAACCCCCACCTAACCCCACCTCACGCAATAAACCCCACAACTCAGAACCCGCAACTAACCCAACCTCACCCCAAACCTTGCCTGCCCAACTAACCTAGACTTTCCCTAACTAACCCACCCTAATTCCAGCCCCAAACCACACCCAAACCCCACCTTAACTAACCCCAACTCACGCAATAAACCCAACAACCGGCAACTAACCCAACCTCATCCCAAATCTTGTCTAACCCACTTTCCCTAACTAACCCACCCTAATTCCACCCCCCGAACCACACCCAAACCCACCTTACCTAACTTCAAACTAATATAACCAAGCCACACCCAGCCTCCGCGCCAAGCCTCCCTCCACTTTCTCTCCTATTCCCTCCCTTCACTTTCTCTCCTCTTCCCTCCCTTTCCTCTTCTCTCCCTCCTTCCCTCCCTCCTCTCCCTCTCTCCCTCCCTCTCGAGTTCTCCACTCAGCCGCACCGCCACTCAGATTCGCACTAACCCGTCGGGCCCAAGGCAGTAATTCCCCTTCAGATGGACAAGGGCGGACGTGCGTGTGTGTATGTGTGTGTGAGAGAGAGAGAGAGAGAGAGAGAGAGAGAGAGAGAGAGAGAGGAGAGAGAAGAGAGAGAGAGAGAGAGAGAGAGAGAGAGAGAGAGAGAGAGAGAGAGAGAGAGAGAGAGAGAGAGAGAGAGAGAGGAGAGAGAGAGAGAGAGAGAGAGAGAGAGAGAGAGAGAGAGAGAGAGAGAGAGAGAGAGAGAGAGAGAGAGAGAGAGAGAGAGAGAGAGAGAGAGAGAGAGAGAGAGAGAGGAGAGAGAGAGAGAGAGAGAGAGAGAGAGAGAGAGAGAGAGAGAGAGAGAGAGAGAGAGAGAGAGAGAGAGAGAGAGAGAGAGAGAGAGAGAGAGAGAATAAAGTAATCTACACATTAAATCGACGTTGTAGGCAAGAACGGGAACCTACAGGCGGCTAATGACACGGTTATTGGGGAGGCGCGGCCGGCCAGGTGGTGTGGAGGTGGAGGAGGAGGAGGTAAAAGGAACACAAAGGAAGAACAGACAGCAACACCCGTAATAGACCAAACGAGGCTGCGTGTATGACTACTTTCTACCACTATAGTTTATACGTGTTAAAGGTAAAAGACTAGCAAAGTTGAAGGCTCCTCCCCACCCACCTCTCCCTTCCGCCGAGGCTCACTGGATAAAGGTGAGAAAAACACATGCAGTATTTTAAAACTGCCATGGAATTTGATGCGAAAAGCTTAAGTAGAGACATACTTAAAGCTAAAGCTTGAAAAAAAACCGCAGCAAATTTACATCGAACCGAAGTAATCGAGTTGGGCAGTTAATGCAAAGTATTTATCTAGTATAAAAAGCTTCAACCGTATTAATCTTAAGTACTTGTGCTGGAAGAGAGTTCCAATCATTAACAACTCTATTGTTCAAAGAAAAGTACTTCACTTCATGCAACCGGAATCGTTTACTAATGATCTTGTATCCATTATTACGAATCACGCTTGTCCGACCAATATGTTATTAGTCGTTTATGTTAACACTAGCCGCAAAGCCGCCCTCCGGGCGGACTTTTTGACTAGCTCCTGCGGAGGGCTATTGGTGGGCCTTCGGCCCACCAAACACAGACTCTCCAGATAGCCCCTTCTAGCTTTCCTGAAATCATGGATGTAGAAATGTATGTATTAACGCCAACCCATTCACATCACCCCCAACCCATTCACTCACCCATCACCCCCCACCCATTCACTCACCCATTACCCATCACCCCCCACCCATTCACTCACCCATTACCCATCACCCCCCACCCATTCACTCACCCATTACCCATCACCACACACCCATTCACTCACCCATTACCCATCACCCCCATCTATTCCCTCACCCATCACCCATCACCCATTCACTCACCCATCACCCCACACCCATTACCCATCACCCCACCCATTCACTCACCCATTACCCATCACCCTACATCAAGGTTTCCTCAATTCTCGCAACCCACTTTTTTTCACAATTCTCGCTAATAGGCTGCTAAAAAAAAAAAAAAAAAAAGGTGATCGGATCATCTCATAGTTGGGCTTAAAACCTTCCCCTGGTCGACCCGATTCCAAAACTGTGCCATATGAGGGGATTGCGCCACTGGGGGCGGCACCTAGCACGGACAGACAGACACACACACACACACTTTCGCTTATATTATTATAGATTATCGAAACCATGGAACATTTCAAACAGCTCTATTAAGTCTCCTCGTAACCTAAGTTTTGACAAAATGAACAAGTTAAGTTCCTTCAATCGCTCTTCGTATGGCTTGTTTCGTAGGCGTGCCTTAATTTTAGTAACTTTTCTTTGTACTCTCTCCAGCTTGACTATATCTTTTCTATAGTATACGGCGACAAGACCTGAACGCATATTCAAGATGAGGACGCACGATCACAGTGAAATGTGTGGTTAGGACTTTTCAGACTTATACCTGAAAGTCCTTCTTATGAAAACAGTTCATTTGTCAGCCCTCTTAACAACTTCTGAACAATGTTTACTGGGCTTGCGATCGTTGCAAAAGGAGGAGGAAGAAACTTATGGCAGAGAAACTTATCATATTTAAGCATCCAAATCTCCCATCTTCCCCCACACCCACACACCCACACCCACACCCACACCCCCACACCCACACCCACACACCCACACACCCACACACCCACACACACACACACACACACACACACACACACACACACAAACAAACAAACAAACACACACACACACACACACACACACACACGAAATATCTAAATCCAAAACTACTGTTGCGGGTGCAAATGAAAACTCATTAAAACTTATAATGAGAATTTCAAGACAAACATGTGGATGATTTTGCATGTAAGTAAAAGTGAAGTGTGGGCGTATGGAGGAAGAGCAGGAGTAAAAGTGAAGTGTGGGCGTATGGAGGAAGAGCAGGAGATAGGCAGGTGCGAGATCAAAAGCAGAAAGAGTAGAGGAAGAGAAGACAGAGGAGGAGGAGGGGGAATGTTGATGAATTGAACGCTAAGTAATGGAAGAAAAATCAATTAAATATTCAGAGTTCTGCTGACGTTCAATTTCATGTTCGATGTGACAATAAGACATGTTGCAATAAAAATAATGACAATATTACCAATAATGATAATGATAAAAAAGATAACGATGATAAGGATTTTTTTCATATAAACGGTCTTTTCCCAAACAATGAGGAGGCGCAAACACAGCTTGTGTAGGTCTCTTATTTCTGCTTCATAAGGTCTGGTAGCTGGCAGTGTTTTTGTAATTTTTATGTTATGCCCTTGGCCAGTCCTTCATCCAGTAAAAAAAATAATGAAGTGCAGTTCCCGCACAAAAAAAAATCTCATTATAATTTCAAATGTACATATCCAAAATATACAATTATTTTATGAAACTTGGTAACTTTTTACGTCACAATTTAATAAAAATATTTTTACAAAAATCTATTTTGTATTAGAACGCAATTTTTTTATAATAATAATAATAATAATAATAACGATAATAATAGTAATGATAATAGTAACAATAATAGTAATAACTAATAATAACAATAATAATGATAATAATCGCACGATATCAATATCGTAAATGTCTTTTCATTAAGTATTCTTATTGAATCAGAAAATCATGGTGTATGTGTGTGTCTATGTGTGTATGTATGTGTGTGTGTGTGTGTGTTTGTTTCTGTGTGTGTGTGTGTGTTTGTTTCTGTGTGTGTGTGTGTGTTTGTTTCTGTGTGTGTGTGTGTTTGTTTCTATGTGTGTGTGTGTGTTTGTTTCTGTGTGTGTGTGTTTGTTTCTATGTGTGTGTGTGTGTGTTTGTTTCTATGTGTGTGTGTGTTTGTTTCTGTGTGTGTGTGTGTTTGTTTCTGTGTGTGTGTGTGTTTGTGTGTGTTTGTTTCTGTGTGTGTGTGCGTTTGTTTCTGTGTG
>JACEEZ010012188.1:95000-97500 GCA_016584305.1 Chionoecetes opilio | reverse complement strand
GCTAATGAGAGGGCCTCGTAGTCATTCCCAAAGGCGAAAAAGTGTACTGACGATTTTTGATTGGCGAGCGACGGATTTTGCGAAACGAGACGGTGTGTGTGTGTGTGTGTGTGTGTGTGTGTGTCTGTGTGTGTGTGTGTGTCTGTCTGTGTGTGCCTGTGTGGGTGTGTGTCTCTGTGTGTCTGTCTGTGTGCGTGTGTGTTGACCGTGCTCGTACCTGTCACTTGGTTAAACATTTCACATTATATTTTCCCCAGGTTTCTTTTTCGTGATGTATCTAATTTCTGATTTTTCAAACGTGTTTTTGCTTCGTCTGATACTACCACCATCAACACTACTACCACAACCACCACCAACACTACCACCACAACCCCCATCAACACTACTACCACAACCACCATCAACACTACTACCACAACCACCATCAACACTACTACCACAACCATCACCAACACTACTACCACAACCACCATCACATACACCACAACCCCACCAACACTACCCCACAACCCCCATCAACCCTCACTACCACAACCTCCTCACCTCTCCTCACCTCCCACCTCGTTATGCCACGTCACTCCCAGCAAACTACTACACAACCACCTCCACTTCTCCTTCCCTCCCTCTCATGACGACCCTAATTAAGATACCACACGAACCATCAACATGACTGACAACCATTACCTCTCCTTGAACGCGCAACGAAGGGCCATCGAGCATTCCAAAAAGGCGAAAAAGTGTACTACGATTTGATTGCGAGCCGACGATTTGCAAACGATACGTTGTGTGTGTGTGTCCGTGTGCCTGTGGTGTGCGTCCTCCATGTGTCGATCTGTTGTGTGTGGCGTGATGCGCTGCGTGCGTTGCGTGACCGTGCCTCGTACCTGCCACTGGTTAAACATTAATCACATTATATTTCCACCCATTCCTTCCATGATACATCTACAAATTCTGATTTCAACACGTTTGCAATCGCTGAACTACTACCACAACCACCACCAACACTACTACCACAACCACCACCAACACTACTACCACAACCCCACTCAACACTACCACCACAACCACCACACACAACTACTACCACAACCACCACCAACACTACAACCACACCAACACTACTACCACAACCACCACCAACACTACTACCACAACCACCATCACCACTACGTACCACAACCACCATCAACACTACTACCACAACCACCACCAACACTACTACCACAACCACCACCAACACTACTACCACAACCACCACCAACACTACTACCACAACCACCACCAACACTACTACCACAACCACCACCAACACTACTACCACAACCACCACCAACACTACTACACTACCACAACCACCACCAACACTACTACCACAACCACCACAACACTACTACTACAACCACCACAACACTACTACCACAACCACCACCAACACTACTACACTACACACCACCACAACACTACTACCACAACCACCACCAACACTACTACCACAACCACCACAACACTACTACCACAACCACCACCAACACTACTACCACAACCACCACTATCAAACCACACCACACTACTACACAACCACCATCAACACTACTACCACAACTCCACCATCAACAACACACTACACACTACCACAACCACCATCCAACACTACTACCACAACCACCATCAACACTACTACCACAACCACCATCAACACTACTACCACAACCACCACCAACACTACTACCACAACCACCACCAACACTACTACCACAACCACCACCAACACTACTACCACAACCACCACCAACACTACTACCACAACCACCACCAACACTACTACCACAACCACCACCAACACTACTACCACAACCACACACACACTACCACAACCACCACCAACACTACTACCACAACTACCACCAACACTACTACCACAACCACCACCAACACTACTACCACAACCACCACCAACACTACTACCACAACTACCACCAACACTACAACCACAACCACCACCAACACTACTACCACAACCACCACCAACACTACTACCACAACTACCACCAACACTACTACTACAACCACCACCAACACTACTACTACAACCACCACCAACACTACTACCACAACTACCACCAACACTACTACTACAACCACCACCAACACTACTACCACAACCACCACCAACACTACTACCACAACCCCCACCAACACTACTACCACAACCAACACCAACACTACTACCACAACCACCACTACTACCACAACTATTACCACCATGACAATTGATAATAAAAATGGCGAAAATAGTAACAATAATAATAACGTTTGAATGATAATTGCGGTAGTTATAACGTCAATTTTCGACATTTTGCCTTTACCGTACATGCAATTAGGCACCAAAAAACGAGGTAGACGCACGAATCATGGCGAAAAACACAAGATCATCAAGATAACCTAACCTCAGCATATCTTCCTAACCTTCCCTCCTTCTCTCTCTCCTGCCCTCCTGTTT
>JACEEZ010012188.1:82500-90000 GCA_016584305.1 Chionoecetes opilio | reverse complement strand
TATTACTCAAACACCATTTATAAAAATTGTCTAGGTCTTGGTTGGTGTTTCCATCAAGGATGTACGGGTCTGCACCAGTAATGAATAACGTTAGGAGTCATCAGCAAACGTATTGTTTTTAAATTGAAATACATTTGGGCGATCATATATAAGATAAGGAATAAAATGGGACGAGGCACTACCCTGAGGACTCCGTACTGAAATGTTGAGGTATAGAAACAATCTGAAATTTCTGTACTTGGGTCTACCAGTAAGGTAGTCTCTAAACCAGCATGATGATGCCACGATTATACCCATAATGTTTCAATTTTTTTAGTAAAATATCATGTTTCCACTGTAGTCAAAGCTTTAGTAAAGTCTATATAAATAGTGAGCATTGTATGTTCGAGCATCCAAGGCAGAGTAGATGTTTATCGGTGAAGGCGGTCAGAGCACTAAAGGTACTTAAGCCTTGTCGAAAACCCCCCCCCAAATTGTTTCTTTGTGATAATAGATTTTTTTGAAGGGAAGGAAAGAAGGGAGGGAGGGAGGCTGGGAGGGGGGTTTAAGGAAAATCATGGAGGAGAGATAAGGGAAAAAGGGGAAGGAAGGAAAGGAGGGAAGGAAAAAGGGAGGGAGGGAGGATGTAAAGAAGGAAGGAAGGAGGTTAAAGGAAAATCATGGAGAGGAGAGATGAGGGAACAAGAAGGAAAGGGGGAGCCAAGGGGAGGGGGAAGTCAGGTTAGGAGGGGTGAAGGCGGGTTTATGAGTGTCCTTGTGAGGGCCCTGCGTGACCTAATAAGGCAAGAGTGACCTGCAAAGTGCTCTTTTGACCCTCTTTAGTGCCTGTTTTCCTCTTGCTTCCTCTTAGTTCTCCCTCCCTCCTTTGTCTCCCTCAATCTCTTGCCTCCCTCTTGTTCTCCTTTCCACGCTTTATAGCCTGGCTTCTCTTCTCTCTCTCTCTCTCTCTCTATCTCTCTCTCTCTCTCTCTCTCTCTCTAATTTTCTCGGCCTGACGTTTAATTTCGCTTAAAAATCTTCAGATTAACACAGAGAGAGAGATGAGAGAGAGAGGGAGAGAGAGAGAGAGAGAAGGAGAGAGATGAGGAGAGAGAGAGGGAGGAGAGAGAGAGAGAGAGAGAGGATGAGAGAGACGAGAGGAGGAGAAGGGGAGATGAGAGAGAGAGAGAGAGAGAGAGAGGAGAGAGAGAGAGAGAGAGAGAGAGAGAGAGAGAGAGAACGACAGAGAGAGAGAGGAGAACGAGAGAGAGAGAGAGAGAGAGAGAGAGAGAGAGAAGAGAGAGAGAGAGAGAGAGAGAGAGAGAGAAGATGAGAGCGAGAGAGAGAGGAGAGACAGGAGAGAGGAGAGAGAGAGAGAGAGAGAGAGAGAGAGAGAGAGAGAGAGAGAGAGAGAGAGAGAGAGAGAGAGAGAGAGAGGAGAGAGAGGAGGACTCAGAGAGTGAGATGGAGAAGAGAGTGAGAGACGGACGAGAGAGAGAGGACGAGAGAGAGAGAGAGGGAGAGAGAGAGAGAGAGAGAGAGAGAGAGAGAGAGAGAGAGAGAGGAGAGAGGAGAAGAGAGAGAGAGAGAGAGAGAGGAAGAGAGGAGATGAGAGAGGAGAAGAGAGAGAGAGAGAGCGAGAGAGAGAAGAGAGACGAGAGATGAGAGAGAGATGTTAAGAGAGAGAGAGAGAGAGGCAGAAAGAGATACATAGAGAGAGAGACAGACAGATAGAGACGCAGATAGAAAGACAGAGACAGTCACAGACACGGAAAAACGTAAAAAAAGACAGACAGAAAAAAAGCACAGGCTCACTCACCCTTGCCAAGTTAGGAAGTGTGTTGATCCGCTCTCTATTATGTACTACCTGCAGTGGACACTTGCTTGTGGGATGTTTTTTTCAGTGCCTTGATCGCCTCACATGACACTCCGGCAGCCGAGGGTTTTGCTGTGCACTACCAACACGTTACTGGCGGGAAAACAAAAACAAAACAATGCAGACAATATAAACACAAGACATACAATACAGAGCAATAAAATAAAATTAACAGATATGATTGTATACAGTTTATTTAAGTCAATCTCAAATGCAAGTCATCAATGAAATAGTAACTTTGATATCTATGAAAAAAAAATATGTATCTGGTTGAATATGAACAAAAAACCTAGTATCAAAAGAGGCGATGTCGAAAGAGTATTTTTTAATATAACAGTTAGTCAAATGAGTAGTTTTGTGACGGATTGTTTTGTGACGGATAGTTTTGTGACGGATAGTTTTGTGACGGATAGTTTTGTGACGGATAGTTTTGTGACGGATAGTTTTGTGACGGATAGTTTTGTGACGGATAGTTTTGTGATGGATAGTTTTGTGATGGATAGTTTTGTGACGGATAGTTTTGTGATGGATAGTTTTGTGATGGATAGTTTTGTGACGTATAGTTTTGTGATGGATAGTTTTGTTACGGATAGTTTTGTGATGGATAGTTTTGTGATGGATAGTTTTGTGATGGATAGTTTTGTGACGGATAGTTTTGTGATGGATAGTTTTGTGGCGGATAGTTGTGACGGATAGTTTGGATGGATAGTTTTGTGAGGATAGTTTGTGACGGGTAGTTGGCTGGATATTTTTGTGATGGATAGTTTGTGATGGGATAGTTTTGTGATGGATAGTTTTGTGACGGATAGTTTTGTGATGGATAGTTTTGTGACGGATAGTTTTGTGATGGATAGTTTTGTGATGGATAGTTTTGTGACGGATAGTTTTGTGACGGATAGTTTTGTGACGGATAGTTTTGTGATGGATAGTTTTGTGATGGATAGTTTTGTGATGGATAGTTTTGTGATGGATAGTTTTGTGATGGATAGTTTTGTGATGGATAGTTTTGTGATGGATAGTTTTGTGACGGATAGTTTTGTGACGGATAGTTTTGTGACGGATGTTTTTGAGATCGTTTTGTGATGGATAGTGTGATGGATAGTTTTGTGACGGCGTTCAGTTTTGTGATCGGATAGTTTTGGATGGGATAGTTTGGTGATGGTAGTTTGTGATGGATAGTTTGTGATGGATAGTGTGTGATGGATAGTTTTGTGATGGATAGTTTTGTGATGGATAGTTTTGTGATGGATAGTTTTGTGACGGATAGTTTTGTGACGGATAGTTTTGTGACGGATAGTTTTGTGATGGATAGTTTTGTGACGGATAGTTTTGTGACGGATAGTTTTGTGACGGATAGTTTTGTGATGGATAGTTTTGTGACGGATAGTTTTTGTGACGGTAGTTTGTGTGGATAGTTTTGTGATGGATAGTTTTGTGATGGATAGTTTTGTGATGGATAGTTTTGTGATGGATAGTTTTGTGATGGATAGTTTTGTGATGGATAGTTTTGTGATGGATAGTTTTGTGATGGATAGTTTTGTGACGGATAGTTTTGTGATGGATAGTTTTGTGATGGATAGTTTTGTGATGGATAGCTTTGTGATGGATAGTTTTGTGATGGATAGTTTTGTGATGGATAGTTTTGTGATGGATAGTTTTGTGACGGATAGTTTTGTGATGGATAGTTTTGTGATGGATAGTTTTGTGATGGAAGTTTTTTATCTGAGCAAAAATATTATCTGGTTGAGAATGAAAACACAAATTTGATTAACAAAAGAGGCGTTGTCGTGCGAAAATTTAGTTAATATCAAGTCAAATAAGCAGTCTTATGGTGGACTAAATTCAAGGAAGTGTCTGTATTCTCAAGAGACTCATTTCCTTGATGTCTGAAGATACGCTTTCCTTTGAACAAAAGTTCGACTAATTCTCTCAAGCTTTCCGCCAGTGTGTTAGGACGGGCAAGTCCTCTCTCTCACTTCTGCTCACTTAGCCTTTCCCTTCTCTATCCGTCCCCTTCTCTTATAAAAGGAGGCTGGATAAATTCAAGGATGGGGACGAAAGGTGGATGTAGATAGTATTAAATAACAGTAACCACGTGTAGGTCTCGCGGCCTCTTGTAGCTTCCTTATTTTCTTATGTTCTTCTTATACCTTCTCCCTTCTTATTATACTTCCCTCAGACTCAAACAGTGTATTCAGGACGTGGAAAGCATCACCGTGTAAGTCAAAATGTTTCTTGACGTGTATAGTTCGTTTACTACATCATTAGTTTATGAAGGTAGTAGTTTGTATCATATATTCAGGTTCTTTATAGCCTTTATAGCCTCTAGTCTGCACCGACGAAACTATTGTGTTAGATCGACTGTCACAACTTCGAGTATTACATGTTTGGTGTGAGTGTGTGTGTGTGTGTGTGTGTGTATGTGTGTGTGTGTGTGACCTTGTGTGTGTGGTGTGTGTGTGTGTGGTGTTGTGTGTGGTGTTGGTGTGTGTGGTGTGTGGTGTGTGGTGTGTGTGTGAATGCCAAAGTTGGGTAATTACTGTTTGTTGTTATATTTTGAGGATGGTACGAGGAGAGAGAGAGGAGAGAGACGAGAGAGAGAGTTGAGGAGAGAGAGAGAGAGAGGGAGAGAGAGAGAGAGGAGAGAGAGAGAGAGAGAAGAGATAGAGACGAGAGAGAGAGAGGAGATTAGAGAGAGAGAGAGAAGAGAGAGAGAGAGAGAGAGCGAGAGAGGAGAGAGAGAGAGAGCGAGAGAGAGAGAGAGAGAGAGAGACGACGACGAGAGAGAGAGAGAGGAGAGAGCGAGAGAAGAGAGAGAAGGAGAGAGAGAGAGAGAGAGAGAGAATATTCAAAATCTAAACGTAGTACATTATACTACATATAATTCGCTACATGCTTAATGAACACATTGCTTGATTGGTTATTTATAAGAAAGAAAAAGAGAGCATTCGGAAGACGAAAGAAGAAGGAGTAAAAAAAGCGGAACACGAGTACGAAAAGGAGGAGAGGAGGAAGGGGAAGAAAGGGTAAGGAGGAAGAGAAGAGAAGAGGAGGAGGAGGAAGGAGGAGTTACATAGAGTATAAACAGACACAGGAGAACTATTTGGTCTCATTAAGCGAGGGTTATCTGCTGAACTAACATATTTTACTAACTATCAACTACTTGTAAGAAAAACAGGTTGGAAAATGAATACCATGTCCCTGAAGAGGATAGGAAATGGAAGTTTCGTAGTGCAGAATGACTAGATATGAAAAATACTAACTACAACATACCACTACCACTACAACTAATCGATACGGGGGGACTAGATACGAATTCGCACTATCAAATACCCCATTTACTTACAGTGCGCGTCAAGTCTGTTTTTGAATGTAGTTATTGTGCTGGCTCCGACAGCATTGCTCGGTAACTGTTCCATTCGATCAACGACTCTAACATTGAAATAATTTTTACAGAGATCGGTGATGCAACGATGACGTTTAGTTAAACCATTATTTCGTATTGTCACTTGAGTTGAAAGCTCGAATAGGTGCTCTTGAGTAATGACATCAAAAACCTTTAGGATCTTACAGGTTTCTATTCAATGTCCCACGGATTCCACGATCCTTTAGGAAAATCATAGTAGTTTCCGCAGTCTCTATTCATAAGATGAATTTCGCAAGATGGAATTGGTTGGTTGCTCTCTTGCACGATCCAATTTGGCTTGATCTTTTTGACGAAACGGGCGACAGAATTGAACGGCATATCTAAGTGCGACCTAACCAAGGACGTGATTAATTGTGTAATAACTTCGGAGTTTTATGTTCAAAGTTACGTTTAATAAAGCCCAACATATATTGCCTTTTATGGCAGCTAGGCAATGGCGGACTGGTTTTCAGATCATTACTGATGATGACACCTAAATCCTTTTCTGCTGTACTTCAGTAACGATTTTAATTTTGCACTTGATAGTTATATTGAGGTTATCGTTCGACTATAGCATTATTTACATTCTATCGGAATTGCATTTTTAATAGCCATTTATTTACTCCAATCTGATAGTTGGTCGAGTCCGAGATCACTTTGTATGAGTGCGCAGTTTCTCTAGTATATGCTTTACCGCCTAATTTGGTGTCAATCTGCAAATTTGATATTTGTAGGATTACAAGTCCCAGTCCAGATCGTTGTAATATATCAGAAAAAAGAGTAGGACCAGGACCCGAGGCCCCCTGAGGCCCCACTAGTACATCTAAACAATAGATGCCTCGCCATTTATACTACCCGTTGTTACGATTGAAAGCCAATTTCGCCAATCCAGAACATAATTGCTCTCCTAAGGCCATGTGCCCTTAGCTGGTCAGCATGTCGCTTATGGTGAACTGTATCGAGCTTTCTGAAAATCAAGGTATATTATATCCGAGGTGAATTTTAGGCCCAGTTTGAAGAAATGAATTAAAAAAATCCAGTAGTTGTTAGCAGGATCTTTATTCGAAATCCATGTGGAGTTTAGTATTGAGTTATTTTATCGAGAAAAGACACTATTTTATCCCGCAAATTTTCTCAATATAGATTAACAATCACGGACGTTAGACTAGGTTGTTGGCGGATATTACTTGCGAGCTCTTACTCCCTTTCTGAATAGCGTGTAACATTTGATAATTTCTAATACTAGGAAACACATTTTTTGTCCATTAGCGATTGTTGAAAATAATCTTAAGGGAGCGAAAGTTGGCTGTGGACATCGCGACGTAGTGCGGCGAATTTCGTCCACCCCCACGGTTTTTGTGGTGTCAAGTTTCAGAAAATTACTTTGATATTTCGTCTACTGTTTATCTCTCCTATACCAGTCTATCCCTTTGAGTCCGAATACATGGTTACTGGTTTCGGGTAATGGAGTTTCGTCTTCTTTAATAAATACCGCATTAACGTATCATTTAGTACGAAGCCTACTCTTATTATATTACATTTACAAGATATATATTATCTTCAGGGCCCAATACTGTTGCGTCTTTTCTTACTTCGAACGTATGAAAGAACCTTTTCGGGTTTGATTGGATTCCTTTGCAATTTTTTTACATACTCGCGCTTTTAGACCTAATTAGTCCTTTGCAGCGACGTTTTTACGTCATTGTATATCAGAAGTGCGCAGTCTGCATTTGATCGTTTGTAAACTTATATATGCTCGGCGCTTTCTGCCAATGATTGTTGGATCCATTATTCAGCCAACTGGGTCTGTTTTATGTATTCAAACGTTTTTCTCTACCATGGGAACATGTTTTTCCACACCGATTGGAGTTTATTTGGGAATACATTACACAGTTTCGGCGTTTATACCATTTAGTAACTTTGTGGGGTCCAATACATTCAACTTCGCCTTAGTACCCTGCTGAGCTTCGTGAAATCGCTGTATTATAATGGGACTAGTACCGGATTTTCTTGGGTTAAATTGCAATTATGCCGCAATCTGATTAGCGGGATCACTGTTTGCCAAATGTTAACCTATATCGCAGGTAATCAATCAGATCAATGTCGTAGTGAAAACAAAATTTAGGATACTATATCCCTGTAGGCTCACTGGACACCTGATTTTAAAAAACCTTCGTTCACCATAATCAAGCAATTCGATACCTTCTATATACAGCAGAATTATTATCCAGTTTATATG
>JACEEZ010012188.1:70000-72500 GCA_016584305.1 Chionoecetes opilio | reverse complement strand
TCCCCACCGAATATCGTGTCTTCTTGAGCGTGTCAGCATTTGAGCAATTGCCTGCGAGAGATTAACGACGGGGAATCTATAACTGCCTCGCTGCTAGGGAGGGGGGTCGAGGAGGGAGGAGGGTCGAGGAGGAGGAAGACTAGGAGGAGGTGAAGAAGGAAGACAGAGACAAGGAAGAAGAGTTGCTGTTGGGGAGGGTCGAGGGGGGGTAGGAAGACAAGGAGGAGGTGAGGAAGGAGAAGAAGAAGAAGAAGAAGAAGAAGGAAGACAAAGACAAGGACAAAGAGATATGACACTCATTAACATTCCAGACAATAACAGTGAGCGTGAAAACACAAACAACAGCAAAAAGTACAAGGAAGTATTAAAAGTAGCTACAAATTACATAGAGATAAATGGCAGATAAGTATTTTCTATTAACCCCTTCACGCCCAGATCTTTCATTTACAATATAAAATAGTCTGTTGTTAGCCATAAAATTACGAAAAGAAACTAAATTTACCAAATTAACTAGTGGACAAGGATACTAAACAGGTTATTATCTAAAAAATATTGCTTATATTCATTAAAATCGTCTAATGGTAGCCAAATTACAGTGGAAATTACGTTGTGGGCCTCAAGGGGTTCATTACAGAAAAATAATTGCTATGACTGCATAAAATCCTTATTACTATTATTTTGATCATTATTATTATCACTACTACCATTATCAGCATTGTCATTACTACCACCTTGTAATTCCACTTTTGAGACTGTCATACGGAAATCTATAAGAAATAGGGAGTAAAAAAAACAACTGAAATTTATACGTTCAAGACAATCACATTATCTTGTATTCTTTTTTACGAGTGGACTGGACGAGACGTATTGACAAAGGCCAGCGTTGTTCTCACCATTAATCTCTTAAGAAGGACAGGGTACGCGACGACACGATATATAATTATTGTACCTCACTATGACGTCAGTTTGGTTAATCTCGAGTTTTGTTCATCCTTAATTTGATTTCTTTTCTTGTATATAAGAGAAGGTCTTCATCTAATTTTTATGGAAACTGTCATTTCTTTCGTTCTAAATGTATATATATATATATATATATATATATATATATATATATATATATATATATATATATATATATATATATATATATATATATATATATATATATATATATATGTGAGAAGGAAATTTCTCATTTATATCAATACTAGCCGCAAAGCCGCCCTCCGGGCGGACTTTTTGGCTAGCTCCTGCGGAGGGCTATTGGTGGTGGGCCTTAGGCCCACCAACTGTGTTTGGTGGGCCTTCGGCCCACCAAACACGGACTCTCCAGATAGCCCCTTCTAACTTTCCTGAAATCATGGATGTAGAAATGTATGTATTCCCCCCACCCATTCACTCACCCATTACCCATCACCCCCCACCCATTCACTCACCCATTACCCATCACCCCCCACCCATTCACTCACCATTACCCATCACCATACACCCATTCACTCACCCATTACCCATCACCCCCCACCTATTCCCTCACCCATCACCCATCACCCCCAACCCATCACCCCCCACCCATTCACTCACCCATCACCCCACACCCATTACCCATCACCCCACCCATTCACTCACCCATTACCCATCACCCTACATCAAGGTTTCCTCAATTCTCGCAACCCACTTTTTTTTTCACAATTATCGCTAATAGGCTGCTAAAAAAAAAAAAAAAAAAAGTGATCGGATCATCTCATAATTGGGCTTAAAACCTTCCCCTGGTCAACCCGGTTCCAAAACTGTGCCATATGAGGTGATTGCGCCACGGGGGGTGGAACCTATACCAGACACACACACACACACACACACACACACACACACACACACACACACACACACACACACACCACACACACACACACACACACACACACACACACACACACACACACACACACACACACACACACACAGACAGACAGACAGGACAGACACACTTTCGCTTATATTTACCATTACCCATCACCCCCACTATTCCTTCACCATCACCCCCACCCATTCACTCACCCATCACCCCACACCCATTACCCATCACCCCACCCATTCACTCACCATTACCCATCACCCTACATCAAGGTTTCCTCAATTCTCGCAACCCACTTTTTTTTCACAATTATCGCTAATAGGCTGCTAAAAAAAAAAAAAAAAAAAGGGATCGGATCATCTCATAATTGGGCTTAAAACCTTCCCCTGGTCAACCCACTTCCACAAATGTGCCATATGAGGTGATTGCGCCACGGGGGGCGGAACCTATACCACACACACACACACACACACACACACACACACAGACAGACAGACAGACACACTTTCGCTTATATTATTATAGATAGATAAGAAAGGAATCTCTCAAGAAGGACTAGGGTACGAGACGAGACGATATATAACTTGCAGTTCACTATGACGTCAGTTCAGTTAATCTTGAGTTTTGTTCATCCTTAATTTGAATTAT
>JACEEZ010012188.1:50000-60000 GCA_016584305.1 Chionoecetes opilio | reverse complement strand
ACCAGTCTGCCAAGCGAGTGTTACCCAGTCAGCTAGTCAAGTCTTCGGTTTCCCATGCTAACTACAATACAGAGGGAAGAAAAAATCGCCCAGGAATAAAGAATATAAAAAATCGATAAATCTAATTCGATAATGGCTGTAGAAAATAAAAAATCACTAAGGAATTAAAAAGAAGAAATCGATAAACCTAATTTGAAACGGTTGTAGAAAAGACAAAAAATGAAATGATATGACTAAGAAATAGTATATAAAAGCTTGACTCTATCACAACCTTTTCATGTGCTATACATTTTACGATACTCTATCCTTTTCGTGTGTTGTATAATAATAATCAAGGTAAGTTTTAACGGCATAATGACGAAAGCAGTAACGGAGATGGGTAACGTTATAACACGGTATCCGCCTAGGAATGCAGGACACAATGTAATAAGGAAGTAGTTAAAGCATCGGAAATATGGTAACAAAATAACCTAAACTAACATAACCCCTTTTTATCTATTCCTTTTTTTCTTGATACTTTCTTTCTAATTATTGCTGCCCTTAAGCTCTAATATAACCGTACTATATGTAACAAGGAATAAGTTAAAATATCAAAAATATGGTAACAGAATAACTTAACCTATAGTCTATTTTTTTTAACGAGGCCAAAATCCTGACCCCTTGCTGCTTACTGACTAATATTTGATGCCAGGAGAAGGGAATACTATGCTTTTTCTAAATGTCAGCTGTATTTATCATAGTTAACCATAGTATCAGGTAAACACAGGCATCATTTTAAGCAGGAGATCTTAAGATAGAATGGAATATTTGCCTTGTTAAAAAGAATAGACTATAACATTTACCTTTTACCACTATTAGTATGTACTTTTTGTCTTGATTCTTTCATTTTATTGTCACCCTTTCCCTCTACTATAACCGTATTATTACTATTACTGTACTACACTCGTATTCCCCTTTTATGTAGGGACACTTAAGGGGTGTGGAGCCTCCTAACCTGGCTTCGGGGCGAGGGAACATTCCAACGTGACTCAGATCAACGACGTGTTTAGCTTTATTTGGTACTATTACCCTCTGTTATTTGTGCTATGTTCGGGAAGTTATTTGTACGGTATTCTAGTACGGTCCACATATACCCACACAAACACCCCCAACACAAACACCCCCCACACAAGCATCCCCCCACAGAAACACTACGCACAACCCCCCCACACAAACACCCCCATACACAAACACACACCTACGCAAACACCCTCCACACAATCACACACCTATACGCAAACCTTCCCCCACACAAACACCCTCACACAAACACCCCCACACACAAACACCCCCACACACAAATACCCTCACACAAACACCCTCACACACACAAACACCCCCAAACACACCACTGCCCCTTACAAAAAACCCCACGCACCACCGCCCCTTACAAACACCCTCACAAACACACTCACACCGACCCACAGTTACTTTAGTTCACTGACCACAGTAAAACCAGTTGACATTTCATACACTATAAACTACAAGAACTAATAACACACAATATAAGTTACACACACACACACACACACACACACACACACACACACACACACACACACACACAACATACATACACATATATATTTTTACTTTATAGGAGATTTGCCAAGGTCAGAAAAGAAAACACGTAGCATAAACCTTTCTAAACATAAACCACTTATTGCCAGTCCCAAAATAAAAAATGTAAATATTTTAAAAGGAAGTTCGCTAATCTAGTCAAGTGAGATGCTAATTCCAGATTCAAACGCGTGTCTATTTCAATAATGCAACAGTTTATAAGGCTAAAATTCTTTGAGGTATAAAGACCCACCCACAACCACCACTTAGGGGATGACGCCGTGTGGTTGATTGATGGTTACCGCTGCGCCAAGGAGATGGACAAGTAGAGTCTTGTGTAACTATGGATTCCACGTATTCTATTCTCTGTGGATGCTATCATTCCATATGAGAGAACAAATCGGTAAAGTTTTACTATTAGACCATAATTATCTACTCCATTGCAGTTTTGGCTTATGTTTACCTTAGTGGATTCTGAGAAACTTTCGATATTGAGTTTCCGTCGCAAATTATTATTTTCGGAGATATAAAAATGTAATGATCTAGGTAGGAAGGAGATAGGAAAGGAGATATAAATATTAGCTAACCTACACCCTCGTTTTAACCCACCCGCTATCCTAACCCCACTTTTAACCCCCTAAGCCAATCTCTCGTTAAAAAGTATCCGCGGCAAAGATAAAACAGAGGCGATGCAGGACACAAGAGGAATAAGTAGAGCGCAAATAAACACTAGTCTCTCTCCTGTCTATAAGCAACAGTTCATATCTCCACAAGTTTAAATTTGCGACGGAAGCTCATTGAAAGTTTCTCAGATTTCATTAAGGTAAACAGAAACCATACTCTCAATTGTGTAGAGAATGTTGGTCTAATAAAAAAACTGCACTAAAACTCTCTCTCTCTCTCTCTCTCTCTCTCTCTCTCTCTCTCTCTCTCTCTCTCTCTCTCTCTCTCTCTCTCTCTCTCTCTCTCTCTCTCTCTCTCTCTCTCTCTCTCTCTCTCTGGTGCACCCGTCAACTAATCATCATTATCAAGACCAAACATGCTCTTATTACCGTAAACAAACAAGCTCCAGCTAATCAAACACAAACATGTAAACAAACATGACAAAGTGGCGCATAATCCCACCTCAACACACACACACACACACACACACACACACACACACACACACACACACACACATTAGCAGAAATGCACTTCAAAACAGATGGATTAACAAGAATTATGAAAATAAAAAGAAAGATATAAGTTTGAATAGGATAATAAAAAGTGTCAAGTGGGGGAAAGTAAAATACAACATGACGCTCAGGTAAAAGTAATGTTGCATAAATGGACAGGTGATTAATACAGGGATACAAGTGAGAGATAAACAGCAGCCCGCTTGATTGGACAGGTGTACCCAGGTGTGATGGGAGGGGACCCACGCTCATTAATTACATGGCTCCACTATTTATCCAATGGTGATCTCCAACTCCATCTCTCGGGCATTATTGTTGGTAGATGATGTTGATTCCTACGAGAAGAGGACGAACAGCAGGAAAATAGACCCCTCCCCCCAAAAATAGGTTACAAATTGAGAGTAAGAATCCCATCCATAAATACAGCTAAGCAAAAAGAATAACCTCAAAACAATCATTGGCAAGAATTAACAATAGAAAAGTGGCTACAAAGTGAGAGTAAGAATCCCACCGATAAAAACAGCCAAGCAAAACAGTAACCCTAGAAATTATAGGCAAGAATAGCGAGGGAAGTGGTAAGTGTATCCTATAGAAGAATAGACGAAACCGAATAATAGACATAATAATAACGAATACATAACGACACGAATAAATAACGAAAACAGACTGATAGAAGAAACCAGCTTGGCGGCCGCACCACCACCACCACTTCCGTAGACGCCAACACACGGCAACCCAACCCTCAACCCTCAACCCAGCCCAGCCAGGCGTGCAACCCTGCTCACTCGAGGCTAAAAGCATGAAACTCAAATATCTTCACTAAGCACAAACCTCGCATGTGATTCCGTGGGCGGTGTGAAGAGGCGGATGCTACTAATGGGGTCGTGGATTCCTTAATTTTCCAGGAGGTTATTCAGAGACCCTCACGTAAGCCACCCACACACCCACACTGCGCTGCGACACACTGCCTGCTGATGACTGTCTGGCGGTATCTGGCAACTTTTTGTATACCATGATATCAAAGAGAGATTCTGGTCACCCTTCTTGTTTTATCTATCTGTCTTTTCATGAAGTTATTACTTTTCCCCAAGATAATTAGGATGCTGGGTCTGAAGGAGTTGCTATTTCCAGAACTTGTGTATGCATAACGAATAAAATATAAGGTGGTTTGATGTCTCGGTCTCGATGTCTAGCCAATTACTGAAGCAACAAACCAACCAACTAACCAACAAACCATTAAACCTTTCGCTCCACCCGCCGTAAAAATCATCCCCGTCAAACAAAATAGAAATAAATAAAAGACTGAAAAAGATACGAAAAACAAACTAAATAAACATAATCACACGAACACTCAACTGATTAGTCAAATTCCACTCAGTGACGTCAGAGTGCAGCCAGCCAACCAGGGATGAGGGCGGGAATGAAATGCCAGCACATTTTTTATTTCACCTCAACGTGGCAGCTTTTTTCAGGAATGGAGGGAAAAAACATATAAAAATACCGAACTATCAATGCTGCTGATTATGAGTCGCCACCGATGCTTTTGTATAACTGGTAACCGTGGAAACCAATTTTATATAAAGATGAAAGTGAGAGAGAGAGAGAGAGAGAGAGAGAGAGAGAGAGAGAGAGAGAGAGAGAGAGAGAGAGAGAGAGAGAGAGAGAGAGAGAGAGAGAGAGAGAGAGAGAGAGGTGTTTTTTCGTTCATTAGAGGAAGGGTTTGATATCAGTGGGAATAATCCTTTTGATATAAGCAGACAGTGAAGTGCATACGAACGCATCTTGTCACATTTGAATTTCATAACATATTACACATGCACTAATTGATATTCGAAATTGCATATGCATTAACGTATGTATGTAAGTATGAGTGTATGTGTCCATGTATGTGTGCGAGAGTGCGCGATAAATAAAAGAAAACGCATGCAATAAACGCAAGATAAACAAACTTCTATAACTAGGCGACACGAGAACTTTAATTAGAAAACTCCCCCACCTGATTCCCCCTGGTCCCCCCCCCCCAGCCATTGCCCCGGTGGTGATGAATACCTGTGTACTCATCAAGGTGTCTCTCCCCCCCACAGGTGAGCGGCATCATCAACAACACCGGTCACAGCGTGGTGTTGACCCTGGGCGGCACCAGTCACCACCACCCACCCATCAACATCACCGGAGGGCCGCTCTCCTACCGGTACCAGGTGAGTGTCTACGTCTAATAATTGTCTTAATTGAGAAAAGAGACAATTTCTTATTTACTCTGCGACTCTATCAAAGGCCTCACCATTAGGTATACCATTGCCTTTACACCTTCCCGTTCCAGTCACTTATTTACATACGCAGGAATCCCAAGACACTTATTTTAATCCCCTATAGTGACCGGCGGAAGCATTAGTAAAAACTCATAGATTCAGCATTATATTTTTTTTTTAAACGAGGCGAAAATTCCATTCTATCTTAAGGTTTCATGCTTAAAATTATGCCTATGTTTACCTGATAATATGGTAAACTAAGATAAAAATACAACTGAAATTTAGATTGAACCGTATTATTCCCTTCTCTTGGCATTAAATATCAGTCAGTAAGCAGCAAGGGGTCAGGTTTTTCACCTCATTTAAAAAAGACAGAGTATAGTTTACAGGTATCATACGTGTATCACGAGGAGGCAAGTTTATATTTATAGGGTGCAGGATATTTTATTTGATTAATTTATTGCTCGCAAAGTGTCAGTCTATTATAGTACATAAAACAGCTAAAAGGAGACAGCAAATACACCAAATGGCATGCATGAATCTAATACGTTACCAGAGTTAACATTGAATAATAAAAAGTAAGTGAGTCAAATAGCTGAATGGCAAAACAGTGCAACAACTAAACACGGGTACGGGATGAATTAAATTAGATTACGAGTTAGAATTTATACATTACAGGTGCGATAATTGATTCGTAGGTGTAATTAGGTTGATACACGTACAGGTTTATATGCATTACCCTTTTGAATACACCTGGTAACTTTGAAAAAATAGCGAAAATAGAGATATCAAAACTGCGAGGATTGTAGGTGTGCGGCCAGCATATTCCCGTTTTCTGGAAGAGTATGTGGCGTTTACTCTTGAACACGTCAGGTTAGGTTACATTTGGTTACGGCTTGGGTAGGAAAGGTGCTCCTAGACTGTATGTAGTAACTTTGCGTGGGAATCACAATGAGGGTATTTTCGAGAATGTCCTATGGTTAGTTTCGGAGCTACAGCCAAGCGTCTTCACTGGGAAACCACATACTCGCGTAGAGAACGGGAATATGCGTGCGGCCAATGGTGCTGTGCCACAAGGAGTCACGGTGAACGAAGCCCCTCAGAGCTGTTCCGAACGTCTCAAATGTTTCGTCTGAGCTTCGAATCGCTTCAGATCACTCAATGTAACACCAAGCCCCGCCCCGCCCCGCCCCGCCCCGTCCCGCCCCGCCCCGCCCCGCCCCGCCTCCCTCCTCATCCCCTTTCCTCCCTTCCCCCCCTCCTGTCTCTACTCCCGCTAACTACTGGGTTTAAATAATCAATAACATTTATTTACCTCAGCCAAGTATGTAATGATCAATACGATGAAGGAAATAATATAATAATAATGATAGTTTTATTGTCACCCGAAGGCATACAGGAAAAACAACAACAACAACATAATATATAGACATAAGGGAATGAACTGAAGTACTAAAGCAATACCCACAATGGTTATCAGCTACTTTGCGGTTATACATTTTTATTCATAACCAGCGTTTGTTGTTGCTTCTGTCTCGATAGTCACTAGTTCACCCTTGACGCGAATATTTCTCAGAATCATTGGCGGATATCAAATTACCATTTCATTAATAAAGATTGCTTATGGATGACTTGAATGAGTGATGAAGCATGAAAACCAATTATAAGATGACAGGCGATACAAGATTCTCTAATTCATCAAAGCGATCACTTGGAAAAAGAAAAAAGATACTTAAGGATTACTTACGACGATATTAATTTTCTGAATGTCTTGTTGCTTTCTTAGTGACGTGACGACATGTGTGCGAGGGTTGTGCTGCGACGGAGGTGTGGGAAAATAATTATGTGAGATATTGTGTGAAGGTTTTGATGATACTAACCTTCTAGAATAACAAGACTAATGAGGATGACATTGATGTTACCAGTGTGTGTATGTGTGTGTGTGTGTGTGTGTGTGTGCGTTTAAACCAGAGAATATATGCATGAACTCGGCTGCAGCAACATTCTACAACTAAATATTCAATAAAAATACAGTTAGAAAAATATGGAGCAGAAAAACATCCCCTCAAAAAATATAACCACCTGAAAAATATTGCGCCGCCAATTAGTAGTTGTTTCCACTTTTCCCTGACGCTCCAAGACTCCGATGTTTTGCAGAGTCTATAAATGGCGGCAGTTTTGCTCTTACTGCCAATTTTCGAAAGCCTTAAATTAGCCTTGATTGGCTCACTCACGTTGATGGAATACATGACTCCATCCCATCCGCACAGACGGATGACATGAGGCGGTAGCAGAGTGGTTAGCGTCACCGGGTGGCGTTCTCGAAGAACCGAGTTCGATCCCGAGTGAGACCCATAAATCCACTTAAAAATTTTCTCTGTACCGTCGAGTGGCCTAAGAACAGCCACACGCTGCCCATTAACTCTACCTTCGATTACGAGTGCATCGGAGGACACAGGGGGGCGACATGAGCCTCTAATCACAGGCGTCACTATAAAAATCCTGCCTGCATCATCACGGGCGAGGGCCAACCATCACAGCCCTCAAGTGAGCCTCCAGGGCCTACCATCCGAGCCCTGGAGGTCACTGCCTACAGGCGCTATAGGCAGATATGTATAAAAGAAATAAAAGAAATAAAAAAAACGATGACTACTACTACTACTACTTCTACTACTATTACTACTTCTACTACTACTACTACTACTACTACTACTACTGTTGTTTCTCCAATTGCAATACTTATGATTACTACATCTTTAAAGGCCGCAGACAAAGACAACCCAATGCTCCTCTTTAGAGTCTCTGTCCTCTCAAGCACAAAAGTTGGTTTTCATTTTTCTTTCACGCAATCCAGGATTAAAATGAATTATACATATCTTCACTGCCCAAGTTTAGAGAATCTGAAATTCGCTTAATTTCTCGTTCTTAATCTTTTCGGGAACGACACGAGCGGGTATTTTCTTAATTTTTTCATTCCTGTTTTTAACCTTTACCATGATTCCCGCTGAATAAATCCCGCCTGGGCTCTCATTGCAGCAAGAAAATGCACGAAGAATCTTTTTATCATCATTTAAATACCCATGAAATGTATAAAAACCAGCTACAGACACGAGACATGACTGTGACGAGGAAATAACATGATTTATCTCAGTCACCTATTATACTTTACGAAGCTTTATGCATGACGTGATACTTCAATTCTCCATTAATGTCTGTTCATGTCACTGGCACACTATCAGAACCTCATTACTGTTATCACCTTTAATCCCTTCTTCCTTCTTTATTCAGTCTTTCATATCCCATCGGTCTGCACTTTGGTAATCATCCTGTCAAGTATAAAGCATGCAGTTTCTTCCTCAACACTTGTGGGGCAACTGTTTAAGACTCTCCTCCTTCTCCTTTAACTTTGTTTTTCTTTTATCTCCAACACGTAGAAACTATAGAGGTAGGAAGTAGTCACACAGGCAGCCTCGTTTGTCCTAGTAGGGCTGATGCTTTCTGTTCTTCCTTTGTATTCCTTTATTCCTCAACCTCCTCCTCTTCCTTCTCTCCCTCACTCCTCGTCTCTTCCTACCCAACCCATCCTTCCTTCTCCTCCTCCCTCTATAGGCTACGGCAGGTGTTAAGGTTTATGTGAAGACCTTCGGGAGTCAGCGAGTTACCTAGAAACATCATTTATTTTTACCTTGTGCTGTTGTCTGACGAACTAGACTTATTGATACCTTTTTTTTGCACTAGATAATAAGGTGTTGAAAATGATACTGTAAAGAAGAGAGAGAGAGAGAGAGAGAGAAGAGAGAGAGAGAGAGAGAAGAGAGAAGAGAGAGGAGAGAGAGAGAGAGAGAGAGAGAGAGAGAGAGAGAGAGAGAGAGAGAGAGAGGAGAGAGAGAGAGAGAGAGAGAGAGAGAGAGAGAGAGAGAGAGAGAGAGAGAAAGAATGTGTACAAAGACTCTGATCAACGTGTGTGTTATCTTTTATCTTCCTCAGGTCAGCCACGTTCAGCTCCACTTCGGCGCCGTGGACCACGTCGGCTCCGAACACACGATCAACGGTACAGCCTACCCTGCCGAGGTGAGGACTTGGGGGGGGGTGGGAGTCTGGGTGAAGTGTAAAGGGAGGAGAGGGGGCAGTCTGGGGGAAGGGGGAAGGGGGGGAGAAGGGGCAGTCTACATGGGGTAAAGGGGAAGGGGAGAGAGGGACAGAAAAAATAGTGAGGGAAAGGGATGAGAGGAAAAGGAAGTTACATGTGATGGGGACAAGAGTTGGGGTCGGTGCAGGCAAAGAGGAAGGAAGGAAAGAAGGAAGAGAGAGGAGGAAAATGAGGGCAGGAAGGTAGGAAGGAAGGAAAGAAGAGAGAGAAGGGAGAGAGAGGAGGGGAGGAAAGTAAGGGGAGGAAAGAGGTGGTAGAGAAACATGAGGTGACAGTGAGGGTAAAAACTAAGTTGTTTTCTTTTCATCTTCCAGTATTAAAGAGAGAGAGAGAGAGAGAGAGAGAGAGAGAGAGAGAAGAGAGGAGAGAGAGAGGGGAGAGAGAAGAGAGAAGAGAGAGAAGAGAGAGAGAGAGAGAGAGAGGAGAGAGAGAGAGGAGAGAGAGGAGAGAGGGGGAGAGAGAGAGAGAGAGGACCTACAGCACGACGCTAAGTTCACTACACCATCAGAAAATTTCTTTGTAAACACACACATACACACACACACACACACACACACACACACACACACACACACACACACACACACACACACATACAAACACACACACACACACACACACACACACACACACACACACACACACACACACACACACACAGAAAACTTGGAAATCCGTCGGTGGCAAGACGAGAGAGAGAGAGAGAGAGAGAGAGAGAGAGAGAGAGAGAGAGAGAGAGAGAGAGAGACGAGAGAGAGAGAGAGAGAGAGAGAGAGAGTATCAAGGTAAGGAAGGAGAGGAGAGGAGGGGTGCAGGATGGCTCG
>JACEEZ010012188.1:35000-40000 GCA_016584305.1 Chionoecetes opilio | reverse complement strand
TGTTCTTTTTTTCGGAGTGTATTTTTTCTTCTCACGCAGCGTTTCCCTAACCTTCCTCCTCCTCCTTCCTCCCCTCCTCCATCCCCTCCTCCTCCTCCTCTCCTCTTCCTCCTCCTCCTCTCCTCACCTCCTCCTCCTCCTCCTCCTCCTCCTCCTCCTCCTCCATCCTCCTCCTCCTCCTCCATCTTCCTCCTCCCCTCATCTTCAGGTCTCTGCATCTTCCTTCCTTCATCACTCCCTTACACCTTTCATCCGTCCAATCTTTGTCTTCCTGCACCAGCTTCCTTTCTCTTATATTCCCTCACGGTTCTCTAATTTATTTTTACGCCTCTTCCTCCTGGTCACCCAAGTCAGCAAATTTCCTCCGTCAGACTCTTCACAATGTCTCTTCTCTTTACCCTCAGTTCACAGTTCCTTTTTTCTCCTCCCGTAGGTGGGAAACCAGGGACATCCGGGTCTCAGGCCACTGACAGATGCCGTACAGAGGGTCCAGTGGGCGGGCACATCGTCAGAAGTGAATCGTGTGGGCGTGAGGGCGTTGCTGCCAGACTCCCACCACTATATTACCTACGACGGGTCCCTCACACAGCCGCCTTGCCACGAGACTGTCACTTGGATCCTGGTGAACAAGCCTATCTATATCACCAAACAGCAGGTGAGGGGCCAACCAAGGTCACACACACACACACACACACACAACACACACACACACACACCACACACACACACACACACACACAGACAGAGGGCCGTTTCTTATATATATGCGAACTACGCGGTTGCATAGGGCCCCCGCAGCCACCAAGGGGCCCCCAAGTTGCCTTCATTTGCCTTTTTTCTAAAATCTAGTCTCTTTTTCTCTTAAAGTGCACCAGATTGATGCATTTAAATATTTAAGGCGTGCCCCCGGACCCCTTAGAGGGCTTGGAACCCTCCCACAATACATAGTTTTACAAAATAGGACCCCAAACAGCATTTCGCATAGGACCCCGAGAAGGCTACAAGCAGCACTGCACACACACACACACACAGATACACACACACACACACACAGACACACACACACACACACACAATACACACATACACACACACACACACACACACAACACCACACACACACACGATGAAAGCCTTGCAGCGAGGCACGCGGGGAATGGCGGGGATATGTTGGGGTAATGACGAGAAGAACGTTATGAAAAATATGAGAAGGAGAAAAGGTAGCGAAGGGAGGCGTCTGAAATGAGCGAGGATGACAGGAATGTAATGAGGTATGAGGAGAGGAGAAGACGGGAATTAGAGACGAGGAATGAAAAGAGAGAAATGGATAAAGAAAGAAAATGCTAGATGGAAAATGGAGGGGCTGTCATGTCACGAGGTGGACACACACACACACACACACACACACACACACACACACACACACACACACACACACACACACACACACACACACACACACACACACACACACACACACACACACACACAAACACGCACACACACACTCATACACACACACACACACACACACACACACACACACACACACACACACACACACACACACACACACACACACACACACACACTCATACACACACACACACACACACACACACACATGTTCCCTTGGCATTAGCGAGTTAAAGTTGCCGATAGAGTTACATTACAAAAGAGTTCAACAGATATGCATCACGATAGTTTTCTTTCCCTCTTATCTTTATCTATATTTTCCTTCCGTCTTATCTTGATTTATTACTTTGATCTTTATCTTTACTTATCTTTACTTTTTACTTCATCACTGCTTCACTATCATCCTTCACTATTACTATTGGTCCTCTCAAGTTAGCATCTACCCTTGAGAACCCCAGTAACACATTTCTTCCGTCGCCTAAGTGATGCAGCCATTCATCCTTGCCAAGCTGCTCCGTGGCAATATTATGCTAATGGTGGCGTACTAACGAGGACTCGCGTTACGCTTGTAGAAGGCTCAGACTACCCATGTTGCCTTCCTTGACATGCTAAAGGCTCAATATATAAGACGTATGAATGTATTTTCTTTCTATTATACTTACCAAGAGCACGATTCAGTCCTCAACAACAGAATTTTTCCACCTTCCTACGACTTAAAGCTTTCCAAGAGAAGAGTGACAAGACACCTCCCGAACTAAATTGGCCCACCTCCCTTTCTTTATGCTCTTACTTTCCTCTTTATAGGGACTGGTAACTAAGGGGGGTTTTTGTTTCCTCTTTTTTTGCCCTTGGCCAGTCCTTTGTGATGTAAAAGAAAAAAAAAAAGTGGGAAGCAATATCATCATCGCTTCGACCGACTCTTCACATCTTTTTATCCACAAGTGAAAAACTCTGAAGCAACTTCCTTCCTTCCTGCGTTTTCCCTCTTTCGACTTAACACTTTTCAAAAACCCGAGTTATCGCCATACGAAAGTTTTGGGAAAGTTATTTTGAAACCCTTACTCTTGTGTTGGGAAAAAGCTACATTTATATACATTTATTTTATCCTGTCATCGGCTTTGATTGCTAAAGATGTATTGAATAATGCGATAGACAAACCCCCTTTCACACACACACACACACACACACACACACACACACACACACGAGCAGTTACCCATTTTCCCTACTGTCAATAACACTATAGTCGCCACTGCACTAATGTCGCCAGGCACCATATAATACGAATTTTAGCATCACCACCGATTTGTATGTGCCACTGAAGAGGAATGCACAGTAGTATATATTATGTACCTGTCTTCAGTGGGACATACGATTCAGTAATGATGCTTAAATTCGTACAAATATGGCTCCTGGCGATATTAGTGCAGTGGCGACTATAGTGTTGTTGACGATACACCTCCCTATTCACTAACATGTACTAACACTAACTATTCACTACATCCCCACCGCCATCTACCAAACGCAACCTTCAACCCCTCCGTCTCTTACCCCCATTTGCCCATTTACCATTCTCCCAACCCCATTTAGCCAATTTCCCTACACCTCCCCATTCTAACATGTTTACATCCCCACCGCCATCCACCGACCACACCCTCACCCCCTCTTGTCTCCCTCTCCTCAACAGCTTCTTGGGCTGCGGCAGGTCCAGCAGGGCAGCAAGGAGGTGCCCAAGGGTCGCATGGTCAACAACTACCGGCCGGCGCAGCAGATGTACCACCGACCCATCAGGACCAACATTGACTTCACCAATAATCGCCAACTGCACTGTCCTTCCATGACCTCCCAAATGTACTACACAGGTGAGCCTTAGGTGTGTGTGTGTGTGCGTGTGTGTATGTGTGTGTGCTCTCTCTCTCTCTCTCTCTCTCTCTCTCTCTCTCTCTCTCTCTCTCTCTCTCTCTCTTCTCTCTCTCTCTCTCTCTCTCTCTCTCTCTCTCTCTCTCTCTCAATTCTCAAGGTCACCCTCAAGCTCTTCCTCTTTCCAACACTTGACAAACACTTACAACACATACCAACACACGAAGTCACATCGCATAACGCCTCTTCGTCACGGCTGAGAGACGCAACACACACGCACACACACACACACACACACACACACACACACACACACACACAGACAGGCACCATCCTTCAGAGCTGTCGCATTTCCTCCGCCTCGTTCATATCCCTCATGACATTCGCACCTATTCTCTTCAGTCACAGGTTCTCGTGTCAACTCGCCTCTTAATTCCAAACACCATAATTTAACTTGATTTATTTCTACATTTTCAGCCCACAAATGGAGGTAATGGAGGAAGCCGCCCGTCCTGGTCTCCATCCTAACCCCCCTGCCGCCCCCCTGCCGCCGCCCCCCCTCCAACGGTGATACTGGGGGGCTGAAACACGTGATGACCTCCCCCCCCCACCAACCCCTCCACCCCTATCAAACCTGCACTCCCACAGTCGATAAAAATTACGTACTACTGAAAGAAAATGGGGTACGGGAGTAAAAAGTGAATGGGAGACTATAGGAAAGTAAGAAAATAATCATAAATAAGGTGTGCAAACAAAATGCTCATTATTGTATAAGAATTGATTTCATAACTGTAAGAAATGAGTTATGGAAGAACATTAAGGAGAATTGATGAAAAAAAAACCCATGAAAAACAATATAAATAGATATAATGCAGTAGTAGATCAGTGAAAATAGATTGTCACTAGAGAGAATACTAATAGGAAATTGATCGACACATTCAATGAAAAATAATTTATGGTAAAACTGCCAGACAATATCGCTCAGTGTGCAAAGTGGGCGTCGTAAAGTGAAAAAGTGGCGCCATAAAGTGGGAACGCGTTGTCATAAAGTGGGAAGTGGTGTTGTTAAAGTGACGGGAACACTCACTGGGACGTCACTGGTCGCTGGTGCAAACTTTGTATATATGATAGTGACGAGACGTGTGGGAACAGGCGACGGTCAGGACACCAAGAACCAAGAACCATGAACCACAACACTTCCAAGAGAGACACATTAACATGAACCCCAGTGACAGTGTACTCAGTGTTACCAGATATAAACATACTTACTCTTATGTTATGTTACCAGAACCGGGGCTTTTATCTGGTCCTTCTTAGTGTTACATGGACATGTAACACACATCACATATCAGTGTTACCAAAGAGAGGTTACTCGTATATATTCCAGGATTTGGATTTAAAAATGTACAAGTGCCGGATTTTGTCAATAATGTGTTTTGGGCAGAATTGAGGTGTTGGCTGAAGACCTTGTGTGCCAGTGTTGCCAGAAAGGAGATCATGGATGGAGTCAGTGGTACCAAAACTCAATATCCATGACAGAAAGAAAAGGTCACCACCACCACCACTACCACCATTTTCAGACTGTGACCACCACCAACAACCACACTAACTCCTATGAAAACAACCACACAACCACATCATCCATCCACACACCCCTACCACCCACACCAACAACCACACTAACTCCTGTGAAAACAACCACACAACCACATCATGCATCCACA
>JACEEZ010012188.1:12500-32500 GCA_016584305.1 Chionoecetes opilio | reverse complement strand
TTAGATATAGGACGCGCTCTGGTTCCACTTATATGTTAATACTTTTTATTCATATATATATATTTGCTTCAATGCTGACGTGTATTGTGTGTTATGAATATTGTTTCGAATCAATGCATGGTAGATTACGATCCTTTTTGATCCTTGATTTTTTTTGTAGTGTGAATTTTGATGGATGTGAGGGTAATAATGGATGGCGATCTATGTGTGAAGGTGAGCAATGGTGGATTATATACCGAAGGCTGATCCAAAACGCCGAGGAGGATTGGAATTGAGTTAAATGTAATGATTATACCGATTTTGACTTCAGGAGGTCACGTAAGATTAGCCGCGAAATCTTGTCGGAAATGACGAAACGGGAAGCAGCTGAGGGAGTTAAAAAATGGACTTTTTGTTTTTACTTTTTTTTTGTTTTTTTGTTACGAGAAACGGATGAAAATAAATGAGAAAAATAAATAAGACACACACACACACACACACACACACACACACACACACACACACACACACACACACACACACACACACACACACAACACACACACACACACACACACACACACACACAACACACACTAATAAAACAAAGACGTAGAGGTGGAGGAAAAAGAGAAACAGAAACAGAAAAAAAACAGTGGTGGTGGTGATGGTGGCTGGCAATGGTGGTAGTAATGGTGGCAACGGTGGTAGTAATAACAATGGTAGTTACAATGGTGGTGGTGATGATGGTGGTTAACAAAGCCCTGTCGATCATAAAGGTGACGAACAACCAGGCAATGAATCATCTCAAAATGTAGTAGAATCAGAGGGTCTGGATTTTATGAACGTGTACTTATGTGAGTCAGGTGCTATTTTTTAAGCTGCTTACCTGGCCTCTTGTGTTCGTGAAAGGCCGCATCAGGGACCCTTAACACAGATAGATAGGTAAGGAGGTCGCTGTTATGGCCACGACAGAGGAGGGTAAGACATGTTTGATGATAAGGTGTTGGTATAACGAAGACAAATTACACAGTAGCAGAAGGAAGAAAGAAGAACAAGAGGAACAAGAAGAAAGAAGAAAGAGAAGGAAGAACAGGAGGAGGAGGAGGAGGAGGAACGAAAAAGGTCACAATAAAGGAGTATTAGACATGTTTTGATGATAAAGTATAGGTATTACGAAGATAAATAACACATTAGCAGAAGGAAGAACAGGAGGAACAGGAAGAAAAATTACACAGTAGCAGAAGAAGAAGGAAGGAAATGAGGCAGAGTAAGAAAGACCGCTAGGGAAATGTCCAACTCTTTTGTGCATTTAGGAGTGTAATGAACCCCCATTCCAGGATAAGTTATGATGTCGTGAACAGAATAATTAAAAGTATGAAGTGAAAAAGATTGCGTTGAGGAAAATCTATTGGCCATTGAGAGTGATTTCATTGTGTGGATGAAAAGAAATTACTTTGAACTCACATAAAACTATTCCATTGTGTGTGTGTGTGTGTGTGTGTGTGTGTGTGTGTGTGTGTGTGTGTTGTGTGTGTGTGTGTGTGTGTGTGTGTGTGTGTGTGTGTGTGTGTCTGTGCGTGTGTGCGTGTGTCATAGATCTTCCTTGTGCGTGTATCTGTCTTCCTTATCTTATCTCCTCCTCCTCCTCCTCCTCCTCTCCTCCTCCTCCTCGTATTCCTTCTCTTCCTCTTCCTCCTCTTTCATCATGCAGTAGATTGGGTCAGTTTGTGTATATAACCAGTCGTGATATAAAGCTCTGGGTAGTTGTTACACAAGTTGATTATTTTCGAGTCTCTCTCTCTCTCTCTCTCTCTCTCTCTCTCTCTCTCTCTCTCTCTCTCTCTCTCTCTCTCTCTCTCTCTCTCTCTCTCTCTCTCTCCTCTCTCTCTCTCTCTCTCCCCTCTCTCTCCTCTCCTCTCTCTCTCTCTCTCTCTCTCTCTCTCTCTCTCAGGGGCACTTCATTTTACACTTCACTTGTTCTCCACTGATTCAGTCGTACAATACATCGTCCCCAGTTTTCCATATCGGAGACAGATGATTATTCGTTTCTGGAATGTGTGTGTTAGTGTAGAAATGACTGGGCCGTTTCCAGAGTGACTGTTTCTGCTGGAACACTGAAATAAATGCACGTATAGGGAATGAGTTATGGTATAAATGGGCCTATATCAAAGTGACTAATGCTGTGCTGTGAGTGTTTATATAATGATTTTTTTGGAATGACTTATAGAGTGACTAGATTGGTTGTATGTGTGTATGTGTGTATGTCAGTCATGGATTATTGTCTTAACTGGAGTGACTGTGTTGACTGGTGTGTGCGTGTGTGTGTGTGTGTATGTGTGTGTGTGTGTGTGTGTGTGTGTGTGTGTGTGTGTGTGTGTGTGTGTGTGTGTGTGTGTGTGTGTGTGTGTGTGTGTGTGTGTGTGTAGGTGACTGTTATGGAGTGACTGTGAGGGGTAATGGCAATAAGAGTGTCAAATCAGAAAATTACTTTTGCAATGACTGGATTGGTATGTGTATTTGTCTTCAACTGGAGTGACTGAATAAAGAAAGTGACTGTTATGACTGGTGTGTATATGTTGTGGAGTGACTGGAGATTGTGTTGCTTGTGTTTATATGAGTGAGTTCAAGTGAGTAAGGGAGGGACGATCTCTCTCTCTCTCTCTCTCTCTCTCTCTCTCTCTCTCTCTCTCTCTCTCTCTCTCTCTCTCTCTCTCTCTCTCTCTCTCTCTCTCTCTCTCTCTCTCCCTTTATATTGAAACAAACAGGCGTCCTGGTATTCCTTCTCCTGTATTGCATCGCCACTCTAATTTCCTCTCGCCGTGGCTTTGGGGACAACATATCCGTTACACTAATTTATGTGTATTGCTGTGTGCAGAATCAAAATATACATATTATATATATATATATACTATAATTTTACATTCAAAGCAGCTGTGTGCGTACGTTACCTACCAAGAGAAACAAGCAATAAGTGTATAATAAAAAATAATGAAGAATAATGATACTAATGATACTAATTATTGATAATGAGGGAAGAGTGTAAGGTGATCAATAATTATAATTCAATAAATGTGCAAAAGCAAAACGACGTGTGATTTATGATTTCATTCCAATGGTTGTCTGGTTTATTTTCATGTTATTTCTCAAACTATTTTTTTAAATGAATTTGTGATTAATGTGCTGGTGTTTTAGGAATAAAAGATTAAACTCTCTCTCTGTCTATCTGTCTGTCTGTCTGTCTCTCTCTCTGTGTCTCTTTCTTTCTCTTCCTCTCTCTCTCTCTCTCTCTCTCTCTCTCTCTCTCTCTCTCTCTCTCTCTCTCTCTCTCTCTCTCTCTCTCTCTCTCTCTCTCTCTCTCTCTCTCTCTCTCTCTCTCTCTCTCTCTCTCTCTCAATAAGCAGATTTCGAACAATGCCCCTTCAATATTTTTCTTGCAGTGAAAGGAAACTCAATTATAACACCACTTGGAAAGGCCGGATGAACAGAAGGAAAGGAGGGAAGCAAGGCAGGGAGAAACGGAGGAACAGGAAGGGAAAAAAAGTAATACTGAGAAGGAAAAGTAATCAGGAAGAGAAAATAATACTGCATCAGGGAAATGAGGAAAAAATGACTCCCAGAAGGAAAGAAGGTGGATTTTTTTTTTACCGGGGCAGAATTTCAGCTGATCAAATCTCGTTTTGCCGATTTACTTCTAATAAAGTTTTTCTCCTCTCTCTCTCTCTCTCTCTCTCTCTCTCTCTCTCTCTCTCTCTCTCTCTCTCTCTCTCCTCTCTCTCTCTTCTCTCTCCTCTCTCTCTCTCTCTCTCTCTCTCTCTCTCTCTCCTCTCTCCTTCTTGGAAACCAAACGTTTTTATCTATTTCTTTAAAGAATGAAAAAGGGAAAAAATGAAAAACCGAGGATATGAAAAAAACTAAGTACCGAAAGGCAAGACTTACCCTGCCTTCATTTACTTAATTCTCTTTGATTAAAGTTATACCATAAAAAAAACATCTTTCCATAATACTACTTATGAAAACGACTTAAAATATAACTCACTACTGTATGTTCATATATCTCATGTGTGTGTGTGTGTGTGTGTGTATGTGTGTGTGTGTGTGTGTGTGTGTGTGTGTGTGTGTGTGTGTGTGTGTGTGTGTGTGTGTGTGTGTGTGTGTGTGGTGTGTGTGTGTGTGTATTTCAGGCACGACAAACTGGCAACCTGTGAAAATAGCAGAAAATGGGAAACTAACGAGGCTACACCCTATTTAGATACCCCCCGACCCCCATTTTCTTTGCCTCTGGGGATTGCAAGCGAATCAGGATGTTCCAAGAAAATGAATAGAGAGAGAGAGAGAGAGAAGAGAAGAGAGAGGAGAGAGAGAGAGAGAGAGAGAGAGAGAGAGAGAGAGAGAGAGAGAGAGAGAGAGAGAGAGAGAGAGAGAGAGAGAGAGAGAGAGAGAGAGAGAGAGAGAGAGAGAGAAATGGGGGGGGAAGAAAAAAATCTAATACATAGGGCTACACTAAGATCTTACCATTGACGTCAGAGGTAAAGAGGCTCTATCCATATTATTCTTGGTAAGGAGGAGGAGGAGGAGGAGGAGGAGGAGGATTAAGAGGAGGAGGAGGGGAGGAGGAGGAGGAGGAGGAGGAGGAGGAGGAGGAGGAGGAGGAGGAGGAGGAGGAGGAGGAGGAGGAGGAGGAGGAGGAGGAGGAGGAGCAGGAACAGACTCTTATTTTTAGATCCTTCCTCTTACGCTAATGTGACTTTCAGAGAGACCTTCCAGAAAATTTCCTGATACACGTTGTCTCTACTATTTATGCAAGAATAGAAGGAAAAAAATATGAATATCCTTTCTGTCTCCAGTACATCCTCCTCCTGATCCGTCTCCTTCCTTATCGAGACTCAAGCTCACCTGTACATACCCTGCAGGTGCTCAATATTAGTTCCAGGTCTCAGGGGTAAGCTACAGGTGAGTCTGGAAGGTGAGGATGAAAAAGAAAACTTAGTAACATCAGTGAGTAATATAAAAAGAGTCATAAACACTTTTTTGATGTCCATGTTTCACGTTATGATATTCTTGCTACTGTTATGGGTGTTTTTGTTGTTGTTTGTTGTTGTTGTTGTTGTTGCTGTTGTTGTTGTTGTTGTGGTGGTTATTGTTGTTGTTATTGTTGTTTTTATTGTTGTTGCTGTTTTTGTTGTTTACAAAGGATTACAAAGGAAACACAAACAGCAACAGACCGATAGGTCCTTACAAGGCTGTTTGCTTTAACTACACTACACTGACTAGATGATAAGAGAGAAAGGATAGGAAAGTAGAAGGCTCCTCCCCACCCACCCATCCCTCCAGCCGAAGCTGGCCGGAAATGAAGTGATACCCTGCAGTATAGAAAAACTGCATGGAATTTGTGAGGAAAGTTGAAAGCTGTAATCTATGGCTAACTACTACAATGGAGGAGGAGGAGGAGGAGGAGGTATAAATAGTAAAACTGAACAAGACCAATTATACGACGAAAAAAAACTGTTGTAAGTGATGACATAATTTACCTGACAAAATGTTTGCATCAATCATCATCCATTTAACTATCGTGACAGTCTTGATCTTACACCTAATGAGCCTATGCAATACTGAAGGCCTATTGATATATTTCAGTTTTTATATTTTCCATGGCCTACTCTTAACCAATGACACGATTGGGTAAACCTTTTCCTATGCCATAGACTTGTTCATCTCCTTATAGACACATAGCATCCAATCATTGATATTTTTGTATCATATATTATCATAATAATATTATATTAATATAATAAACAACTATATTATAATAGCTTATTCATGGCACTCTCTATCTAATGGTCTCCCCGCTCCCTCTCTCTAACTCCCCCCTCCCCCCATCCCCCCTAAAGGTTCCAAGATCCTTCCCGGGAATGTTTTTTTTTTCTTTACTAAAGAAACATGATAAAAAATGTGTTTTGCAGCGTCTATAAGGACTAGTATATAGAGTATATAGACAAGAATCTAGACTCTATGACGGTCGGGGTTCCACTCTTCCTAACTCCAACCTCCCCTCACCAGGTCGAACCTCCAAGCCATGGCTTGGAACCTAACCTATGACGGACAAATCATCCTTAATATTACGGGGTGTGGTGTTCCGCGACCTTTGTACAAACCAGTGACAAGCCTCTCGTCTGAGAAAAAATGATTGAACAAGGAAATTCAATGTTAAAGAAGAGGAAGATGAACGAGGCACAGACTGAGTCTGCCTCAGGACCCTCCGGGCCCGCGAAGAAGCCCCGGCTGGGCGATCGTCCCGCAGGCCTCGACGCTGACGGCCTGAACCGAAGACAGGAAAGAACCCTGAGGAAGCGGAAGCTGGGCGAGGATGAGAGGACTCTGCGGCTCGTGCCGGAGCCTCCCGTGGTGGCCGCCAAGAAGCCACGGCTGCTCGATCATCACCCCGGCCGCCACGCCGACGGCCTCAACTGCGTGAGGATTTACGGCAAGACGGAACCCTGCAAGCTGCGCAGGAGCAAGAGGGAGCGCAACGAGGAGGCGGGAGCCCTCCAGCTCGTGCTGGAGCCTCCTTCAGTGCCCGCCAAGAAGCCCCGTCTCGGCGCCGATCTGCCTTGCCTGCACTTGAACGGCGAGAGCTGTATGACGGGCAAGGTGAACGGCAAGAAGTGCAGCGTGCTGTTTGACTGCGGCTCCACCGACACCACGTTCTCGTGGAGCGCGGCCAAGCGGCTGGGCCTCATCACCGGCCGGGAGGACACCGAGGCCGTCAACTGTTAGGGATGGAATGGCCGCAGAAAGCTGCACATGGTGGAGCTGGACAGCGTCACCATCGACCTGGGCTGCGGCGTGGTGGTGGAGACTCCCGCCTTGGTCTTACCCGGGGCGAATCCCATTGACGTGGTGCTGGACGTGAATCACCTGCGGCGCGGCCACGCGGTGCAGGTGTTCGTGGCCGACGGCAGCGACCTCTTCGTGAGGAAGCCAGAACGCCTGCGACACAAGGTGAAGAAAACGCCCCGAGATCAGGGCCTCAACGTGCTCACGGTGAAGGCAGCTGAGAACACCGCGAGAGCCGAGGCCATGACGATGCTGGTGGACACCGGGGCGCCGGGCATCCACATGTCCCGTGATCTTCACTAGGAGATGGTGAGCAGCGGCGAGGCACTCGGCATGCACAAGAGCATCGTGCTGGATATTGGCGCCGGCTGCCGCCTGTTGGCCACGCCGCTGGAGAGGGACCCCATGCACGAGCACGAGTTCATCATGGGCCTCGCCCCGCTGCTCAAGTACGACGCCGTGCTGGACTATGCCCGCAATACCATCACGTTTTCAGTCAACTCAAAGTGGCGGCGGGTGTCCATGTGGAGGGACCGTGACACTCCTCCAGGCGAGGACCCATCGACCAAGGAGACAGAGGGTTGAGTTCCTCACGCCGGGGAGGAACCATCCAGCAAGTAAACAGAGGGTTGAGTTCCTCACGCCGGGGAGGAACCATCCAGCAAGTAAACAGAGGGTTGAGTTCCTCACGCCGGGGATCCATCCACGAAGTTCGTTGAGGGATTATAATTAATTTCAAAATGCAGATAATATAGCCAGCAGTGATCATTGCGTGGTGCGCGTGGCTGGCGGGCTGCTCCGAGCCCCCGGCTCAGCCCCTGCCTGGAGAGAGAGGAGCTGTTGGCAACGCGCCGCAGCATCCTCGAGGCCCTTTCCACCAGGAAAGGTATTCCAGCCTTGAGGAGGAGTACCACATCTTACTGGAGGAGAAGCACGAAGCTTTAGAGGAGAAGGATGGGCTGCAGCAGGAGTCTTACGAAGCCCTGCAAAAAATGCAGTCTGTTCTTGAAAATGACGAGCAGTTTGTGCTGCAGGAAAAGGGAACCTTTTACCATCTTTCCACCAAGGAGACGGAAGGTTGAGTCCGTCGCCGGGAAATCATCGAGCATGTGGAGGTAGCGTTGAACTCCTCACGCCGGGATAACAGGTGGATATCGAGTGTCAAGCGCGTGATCAGTCCGTGAATGAATTACACATCACGTCTTATAAGCTATAATCTTTCTCCATTACATATTTATGACTTATTTCGACATCTAATATACTATAGGAGTAACCGTATGTCTGTCTGTCTGTCTGTCTGTCTGACAGTAACCGTATGGAGTAACCGTATGTCTGTTTGTTGTTGTTGTTGTTGTGGTTATTCTTGTGGTTGTTGTTGTTGTTGTTGTTGTTGTGGTTATAGTTGTTGCTGTTATTGCTGTTGTTGTTATGGTTATTGTTGTTGTTGTTGTTGTTGTTGTTAATATTTTTGTTGTTATTGTTGTTGCTGTTATTGTTGTTATTGTGGTTATTATTGATGTTGCTGTTATTGTTATTGTTGTTGTTATTGTTCTTGTTGTGGTTATTGTTGCTGTTGTTGTTATTGTTATTGTTGTTGATGATGTTTCAACTCCTTCTTTGAAGAATACAGTATATATAAATTAAACCAATATTAACATTATCTTGGTAACAATAGCACTAACAATAAAAGTAATGAAAATTGCAATAAAAATGATAACAGGACGATGAAAACAGCAACAACAATGCCAGTAATGTTGATGATGAAGATGATGTAGAAAATAATAATAATAATAATAAAAATGATAATTAGGATAATAACAACTTTAACAACTTTAACAACAACATTCCAAACAATAAACACACAGTAGCACTAAGAGCCAATTGCAGATTTATTTTAGTTTATTTTACGTATTTATATATTCCTTTTTCTCCCAAACATTCATTGGAAAATTAATGCGAAACACAATGTGCGAATATCATGGTTGTTGTTGTTTTTATCCTCGCATCATAATTAGCTCTGCACAGCAAGGAAAACAAAAGAAAGAAAATCTAATACGAGTTAAATGGCGCAATAAGACGAAAGAATGTAAGAAATGAGAGAGAAGAATGAGAAGGAATCTGTAGCGAGGGTGTAAGGAGGGGAAGGAACGGGGAGGAGGGGTTGAGGAGGGGGAAGAGAGGGGGAGGGAAAGGTGAGTAAGTGGTTGATTAGCATTTAAAGTTCATGATGTGTTGATTAATGGATGTCTTTAATATCTCTCTCTCTCTCTCTCTCTCTCTCTCTCTCTCTCTCTCTCTCTCTCTCTCCTCTCTCTCTCTTCTCTCTCTCTCTCTCAATCTCCTCTCTCTCTCTCTCTCTCTCTCTCTCTCTCTCTCTCTCTCTCTCTCTCTTCTCTCTCTCTCTCTCCTCCTCTCCTTTCCCTCCTTCTCTCTTTCTCCTCTCTCTTTTCTCTCTCTTCTCTCTCTCTCTCTCTCTCTCTCCTCTCTCTCTCTCTCTCTCTCTTCTCCTCTCTCTCTCTCTCTCTCTCTCTCTCTCTCTCTCTCTCTCAAGGGAAGGTCATATATAGGCACTCGTAATAACTCGTATCACAAAACAAATAACAATAGAAAAACAAAGAAAAAAATAGTTGAGTTGTAGAAAGATGTGAGAGAAAAAAACTGTAGAAAGATGTGAGAAAAAAAAATGTCGACAGATGTGAAAGAAAAAAAAAAGTCGAAAGATGTGAGAGAAAAAAAATGTTGACAGATGTGAAAGAAAAAAAAAAGTCGAAAGATGTGAGAGAAAAAAATGTCGACAGATGTGAAAGAAAAAAAAAAGTCGAAAGATGTGAGAGAAAAAAATGTCGACAGATGTGAAAGAAAAAAAAAAGTCGAAAGATGTGAGAAAAAAAAATGTCGACAGATGTGAAAGAAAAAAAAAAGTCGCAAGATGTGAGAGAAAAAAATGTCGACAGATGTGAAAGAAAAAAAAAAGTCGAAAGATGTGAGAGAAAAAAATGTCGACAGATTCGAACTCTAAAAAACTTCGAAAGATGTGATCGTAGCAAAAAAATGTCGACAGATTGTGAAAGAAAAACAATAACTCGAAAGATGTGAGCAAAAAAATCGTCCGACGTTCCCTCATCATACAGTCGTCAAGAGTGAGAGACAAAAAATGTCGCAGATGTAAAGACACAAAAAAAAACATAGAAAGATGTGAAGAAAAAAAAATGTCAGACAGATGTGAAAGAAAAAAAAAGTCGAAAGATGTGAGAAAAAAAAATGTCGACAGATGTGAAAGAAAAAAAAAAGTCGAAAGATGTGAGAAAAAACCCCCACCTTCGCACCTTTTCACTATCTTGTTTAAAACGTGCTTGGCCGTCGCGCCAATGGACGGAAGTAGCCGAGGCAGGAGTCACTAGGAGCCAAACAACAGGTGTGGCGCCGTGCCTCACCCACACCTGGTCGGCCACCGAGGGGAGGCTGAGGGGAGGGGAGGTAAGGGTACGAGAGGCCGCCGGACGAAGAGCAAACGCACATAACTCGAAACACTTGTGGAGGAAACAATTCAATATCAACAACGAGTCAATAACAAACTGTGGAGAGAAAATAGCGAGGCTCCATAAACTAGATGGAAGGAAAGGAAAACAAGAGTGATCGCGAGCTTAAAGTAATGTTCCTGGGAAGGCACGCGAGACAGAGTGCTCCCTTCCACCCTCCCTCCACTTCCTCCCTTCCACCTCCTTCCACATCGTAATGAGCTGCCGGGACAGGGTAATGCGACAAAAAGGAGGTTGTTACATGTCGCTGCCAGTCTGATGAAACCTATAAACTGCTTTAAATACTAACAATGAAATCATTTTCTATAAGGAGGCCGTGGGAGGACCGCGTTGCTCCCAGGGCTGGCAATAACAATAACAGCATTGCCAAAAGCAGCTCGTAAAACAGCAGTGTTGCCAATACCACAGATCACATTGGTTCCCTCTCTTGCTTTCCCCTCTCTCGAGTCTCTTCCCCTCCCTCCCTTCCCTCGTGCCCTGCCTTGTACTCCTACGTTACTAAAGGAGCAGTTGTAGGTAGCAGTAACGCTCATGCTATTGTGTAACACCAAAAGGAACAATCTTAGTAGTACGGTATTCTTGAAGGTGTGTGTGTGTGTGTGTGTGTGTGTGTGTGTGTGTGTGTGTGTGTGTGTGTGTGTGTGTGTGTGTGTGTGTGTGTGTGTGTGTGTGTGTGTGTGTTGGTGTGTGTGTGTGTGTGTGGTGTTGTGTTGGGTGTGTGTGTGTGTGTGTGTGTGTTGTGTGTGTGTGTGTGTGTGTGTGTGTGTGTGTGTGTGTGTGTGGTGTGTGTGTGTGCTGTATCTCAAGAACAAGAATAAAAATTAGAATATATATTATGTTACAGCAGCAATGATATGTACTAAAAAAAATGACCAACCTGCTTCGGAATGAACACACGTAAAGGCTTCTTATTTCAATTTAAGAGAAGGAAAAAAGAACTAAAATAAAAAGTGACAATGAAATAATGTTGGTGAAAATTCGTCACAATTATTTCTTTGTATATTCAATTTATTCATTTGTGTTTGACCTGACAGGCTGAGGCTGACAGTGGTAAATATTTGAACAATTTTCCGGTGTATGACTTTTTTCCTTTTTTTTCTTTTTAATGCCTTAGTAAATTTGTTGCATAAAAACATATGAGTAAATTATACATATTACTCTCTCTCTCTCTCTCTCTCTCTCTCTCTCTCTCTCTCTCTCTCTCTCTCTCTCTCTCTCTCTCTCTCTCTCTCTCTCTCTCTCTCTCTCTCTCTCTCTCTCTCTTTATCCTGCTGATCCTTACTTTCCTTTCCATTAGGACCTTTCTCCTTTACACACACACACACGCACCAGAAGTGGGCACCGCAAACGAAATTCCACTTCCGCAAACGCAAATCCGCAAATCCCAATCCTTACGTTCCGCAACCACAAGTCCGCAAATTTCTTGAAGTTCACACTTCCGCAACCGCAAGTCCGCAAATCCGGAAACCAATTATGTGATATTTTCTCTGCATATATTGCAAAAATAGAGGTAAAGCACTTTGTGGTGGAAAATTTATATATTATTTTTAAATCACTTATGATATAATATATATATATATATACTTTTTTCCTACTACCCTATACGCTCCAAGATGTTTATAGCTCCATTTACCTTCCCCTATTGTGACCACTCACTCAATATATCATTTAAGCTGACACCTAAGGTAAATTGTTTTTTTTTACTTTCCATCCTGGCCTATAGCACTTTAGGCAGTGACTCTAGGGGTGATGGGGGCCCTGGAGGTTCTATTGAGGCTGTGATGGTTGTGCCCTCGCCCGATTGGCGCTGGAGGATTTTTCTGTGTGGGAGCCTGTGATTAGAGGCTCATCGCCCCCTGTGTCCCCAAAGCACTCGCAATCAGGTAAAGTTAATGGCAGCATATGGGTATTCTTTGGCCATCGACGGTACGAAAAATTATTAAAGGATTTTGGTTCTATCGGAGAGAACTGGGCCTGGAACGTACTCGAAGCTAACCACCTCTACCGCTTTCCCCCAAAAAAGAACAAAAAAACTAAAAAATAAGGAAGCTACAAAGGCCTGAGACCTACACGTGGTAGTTTTTGTTTCTTTTTTAAACTACCTACAACACCTTTTATCCCCACCCTGAAAATTTTCTAGCCTCCTTTTTTTAAAATCCTTAATTATCCGCATAAAATACCTGTCTATTCAGTCCGTTTTCCCAACATTTTCCACCCCCAAATTTTTAACCCTTTTTTTCCCATTTTCTTTTTTTCAAACTTCGCTTTTCAGCGAACCGTTAATATGTGACGAAAATCGAAAAATTTTCGACGACTTTCTAAGTGAAAAAAAAAGTAAGGTAAAAATGAGTAAAATGCTTTTTTAAGGAAAACAGGGGTGAATATTCTGTGTATTAACACACATTTTAATAATTTATATTAAATATATAATTAGAGGGGGAGGATTTTTATCCCCCTTAAAAGGGGGAAAATAATAACCCCTAATATCACCTAAGAGATACTTTTGATAAAAATTTTTGAAAATACCGGATTTATATCAGTATAAGTTTGGTTAGGTTTTGGTTGGTTTATTTTTTGTTTTGCCCAAAGAAAAAATTAATCTTTAAAGGGGAAAATTAAAGGGTAACAACAAAAAAACGTTTTCGCTTGGGTGTTTTTCCTATTTAATAATAGGTATCTCAAAAAAAGGGGGACACCTTTGATTTTAGAAAATATAATATTTTTTTTAAAAACTCGAAAAAATTGAGGTTTTACGGAAATTTTAGGATAAGTAAAATATACTTTACAGGCCCTTTTTGAGAGCCAGCAAAAGAATTTAGAGTTTGAATAAGTGCGAAAAATTTTATTTTGTATTTTTGACATACTTTAAATATCTCAAAAAACTACTAAAGATAATTGACTTCTGATAGGGCTTTAAAAAGAACACATCAACCTTAGCAAAATTGCTTCTTACATTTTTTATCTAGGCCCCCAAAAGTTACGGAGTAAAATGCTTTTATAAAGGGAAAAATAGGGTTTAAATTATCTGTGATACTATATCCTATTTAATAATCCCTATTAAGAGTATATATAATAATAGGGGTAGATATGATATACCCCTTTAAAAGGGGTATATATAAATACCCCCAATAATCTCCTGAGAAACTTTGATAAATTATGTGAAAATCCTGAATCCTATAATCAATAGGTTTTGGGGAGGTTAGGGTTTGGTTAGGTTTAATTTTTTTTTTTTTTTTCCAAATTTAAATTACAGCATTGTATAAGGAAAATTAATAGGGTAACAAAAAAAAAACTTAAAATTGAGGTGTTTTTACCCATCGATATAATAGGAATTCCGAAAAAGGGTACACCTTTTTTTCAGTAAAACACATATTTTTTTAAAAAACTCGAAAAAATGGTTTACAGGAAATTTATAAAAGAGGAAAGATAAACTTGAGCAGGCCCTTTTTTTTTGATAAAACAAAAAATTTGAAATTTGAATGAGTGAGAAAATTGTACTGGTGTATTTTTTGACATACTATTAAATATCTAAAAAACACAAAGATAATTTATTTCTGATTGGCATTTGGGTGAACCATTAAACTTAAAACTTTTTCTTCTTGCTTTTTCCCCTAGGGCCCAAAGTTTCGGAGTAAAAAAGCTTTTATAAGGAAACATACGGGAATTTTTGGACAATTGCGTTTGCGAAAAAATTCCCCCCAAAGGAAATCCGCAAAAATTTTACACTTCCGCACTCCGCAAAAAGAATTTGGACTTCCGCAATTTGCGAAATTGCGGGTTGCGGAAGTGTTTGCGGAAGTGCCCACCTCTGACACACCCCAAAACACACACCACCACACAAAACACCCCACACACACACACACACACACAATACACATACACACACAACACACAACCACAAAACCCCACATACCACACCACACAAAACACACACACTACAACACACCACACACATACAGCACACACACCACACACACGCAACACACACCACCTACACACACACACACACACCATACAACACACAATACACACACACCATACACACACCCCACACACCACACACACACCCACACACACACATACACACACACACACACAAAACCCCACAAACACCCCACCACCACACCACCACACAAAAACACACACACACACACACATATCGCACACACCACCCCACACACATCACACCCACACACACACCACACCACATACACAACCACACACACACACACATACACACACACACAATACCCCCACCAACACACACACACAAACATCAGCCACACACACACCACACACACACACACACACACACACACACACACCACCCACCACCCCATAAATTCCACTCCACGATATAGACAACCAATTTTTTTTTCACTCTTTTTCCCCTCTTCGGGACATTTTTTCCCTTGTCCCGCAAAACTTTTACTACCAAAATTTCCCCCGTGACATACTTTTTCCCGTCAAAGGCCCCCTCGACTTTCGCGGACACAACAAAAAACCTCTTCACCTTGCAACAAAAGACTAACACAGATGTAGAAAATAAAGAGGAAAAAAGGGGAACATTTATTTCCTTTCCTTCGAACACAGATGGAGGAGGAAGGAGGAGGAAAGGGGGGAGAAAAAACCCTTTGGTTTCGGGGAGTTTTTTTCTTTAAAACCCTCGACAATATGACACAGTATAAAAAAGGTCGGTACAATAATTTTTCATTTAAGAGAAGAAAAAGAACTAAAATAAAAGTGACAATGAAATAATGTGGTGAAAATTCGTCACAATTATTTCTTTGTATATTCAAATTTATTCATTTGTGTTTGACCTGACAGGCTGAGGCTGACAGTGGTAAATATTTGAACAATTTCCCGGTGTATGACTTTTTTCCTTTTTTTTCTTTTTAATGCCTTAGTAAATTTGTTGCATAAAAAATATGTGAGTAAATTATACATATTACTCCTCTCTCTCTCTCTCTCCGTCTTCTCTCTCTCTCTCTCTCTCTCTCTCTCTCTCTCTCTCTCTCTCTCTCTCTCTCTCTCTCCTCTCTCTCTCTCTCTCTCTCTCTCTCTCTTTATCCTGCTGATCCTTACTTTCCTTTCCATTAGGACCTTTCTCTTTTACACACACACACACACACACACCAGAAGTGGGCACCGCAAACGAAATTCCACTTCCGCAAACGCAAATCCGCAAATCCCAATCCTTACGTTCCGCAACCACAAGTCCGCAAATTTCTTAAAGTTCACACTTCCCCAACCGCAAGTTCGCAAATCCGGAAACCAATTATGTGATATTTTCTCTGCATATATTGCAAAAATAGAGGTAAAGCACTTTGTGGTGGAAAATTTATATATTATTTATTAAATCACTTATGATATATATATATATATATATATATATTATATATATATATATATATATATATATATATATATATATATATATATATATATATATATATATTAACATTTTGTTCCTACTTACCCCTCAGCGCTCCACAGATGTTATAGCTCACATTTACCTTCCCCTGATTGTGACCACTCACTCAATATATCAATTTAAGTGCACACTAAGGGGTAAATTGTTTTTTTTTTCTATTACATCCTGGCCTATAGCACCTGTTAGGCAGTGACCTCTAGGGGTGGGATGGGAGGCCCTGGAGGTTCACTTGAGGGCTGTGATGGTTGGCCCTCGCCCGAGTTGGCGCTGGCAGGATTTTTCTGGTGACGCCTGTGATTAGAGGCTCATGCCGCCCCCCTGTGTCCTCCAATGCACTCGCAATCGAAGGTAAAGTTAATGGGCAGCATGTGGGTATTCTTAGGCCACTCGACGGTACAGAAAGTTATTAATGGATTTTGGTTCTCATCGGAGATCGAACTCGGGTCACCGAGAACGCTACTCGGAGACGCTAACCACTCTGCTACCGCCTTCCCAAATAAGAACAAAAGAACATAAAAAAATAAGGAAGCTACAAGAGGCCGTGAGACCTACACGTGGTAGTTCCTGTTACTTCTTAACACTACCTACATACACCTTTCATCCCCATCCATGAATTTATCTAGCCTCCTTTTAAAGCTCCTTAATGACTCCGCACTAACTACCTGTCTATTCAGTTCGTTCCAATCATTTACCACCATATTTGTAAACCAGTTTTTCCCTATTTCTTTTTTCCATCTTCGCTTTTCCAGCTTGAATCCGTTACTATGTGACGAAAACTCGAAAACGTTTTCGACGACTTTCATAAGTGAAAAAATAAGTAGGAGTAGAAAATGAGTAAAATGCTTTTATAAGGAAACAGGGTGAAATATATCTGTGATATTAACACACTATTTAATAATTCATATTAAGAGTATATATAATTAGTACAATACAATACCCCTAATAATATACCCCTAATAATCATCTATGAGATACTTTGATCGGTGGTTGATGATTGGTGGTGGTGATGGTGGTGGTGATGGTGGTGGGGGTGGTGGTGGGGGTGGTGGTGATGGTGGTGGGGGTGGTGGTGGGGGTGGTGGTGATGGTGGGGGTGGGGGTGGTGGTGGGGGTGGTGATGGTGGTGGGGGTGGTGGTGGGGGTGGGGGTGGTGGGGGTGGGGGTGGTGGTGATGGTGGGGGTGGGGGTGGTGGTGGGGGTGGTGATGGTGGTGGGGGTGGTGGTGGGGGTGGGGGTGGTGGTGGTGGTGGTGGTGGTGGTGGTGGTGGTGGTGGTGGTGGTGGTGGTGGTGGTGTGGTGATGGTGGTGGTGGTGGTGATGGTGGTGGGGGTGGTGGTGGTGGTGGAAGCCATTAGTGTATTGTTACTTTTTTGTACGTTCTGCTTCTTTATATATTACTAGCCGCAAAGCCGCCCTCCGGGCGGACTTTTTGGTTAGCTCCTGCGGAGGGCTATTGGTGGGCCTTTGGCCCACCACCTGTGTTTGGTGGGCCTGTGGCCCACCAAACACTGACTCTCCAGATAGCCCCTTCTAACTTTCCTGAAATCATGGATGTAGAAATATATGTATTAACGCCAACCCATTCACATCACCCCCAACCAATTCACTCACCCATTACCCATCACCCCCACCCATTCACTCACCCATTACCCATCACCCCCACCTATTCACTCACCCATTACTCATCACCCCCCCCCCATTCACTCACCCATTACCCATCACCACACACCCATTCGCTCACCCATTACCCATCACCCCCCACCCATTCACTCACCCATTACCCATCACCACACACCCATTCACTCACCCATTACCCATCACCCCCCACCTATTCCCTCACCCATCACCCATCACCCCCAACCCATCATCCCCACCCATTCACTCACCCATCACCGCACACCCATTACCCATCACCCCACCCATTCACTCACCCATTACCCATCACCCTACATCAAGGTTTCCTCAATTCTCACAACCCACTTTTTTTTCACAATGGTGGATTAGCCTCGCTAATAGGCTACTAAAAAAAAAGAAAAAAAAAAGATCGGATCATGCCATAAGTGGGCTTAAAACCTTCCCCTGGTCAACCTGGTTCCAAAACTGTGCCATATGATGGGTTTCCGCCACGGGGGTTGGAACCTATACCACACACACACACACACACACACACACACACACACACACACACACACACACACACACACACACACACACACACACACACACACACACACACACACACACACACACACAGACACACACACTTTCGCTTATATTAATATAGATAGGATTGTGGGAATCTGTTGTAATCAGCGTATAGTACTCATACACACGCGCACACACACACACACACACACACACACACACACACACACACACACACACACACACACACACACACACACACACACACACACACACACACACACACACACATCAACGGCTGCCTTTTCCTTCTTAGAAAGTGTTCTGTGGAAATGACCGAAACTACAATAATAATAAAGGAACAAATCTAATAGAATAATTTTTCAATATTACTATTTGAAAAGAAGTGTGAATGTTTGAACTCTCTTATCCCATTTCTGTTTGAACTTTCTTATCCCATTTCTGCTTTTAACACGAAATATATAATGTTCAAGAGTGAATGTGAATGACGATGGTGACGATAACAGTGAAGATGACGATGAAGATGACGATGATGATGACGATGGGTTGGGGCACGGTCTATTTCGGAGAGAACATAACAATGGAAAAGGAAGGAAAGAAGGTAAGGAAAAAATACGAACAACTTTTCTGTGACCACACAAGGAGAAGCAAAAATACCATTCCTACGGTGGACCTTTTATTCTTTTTGTCCTCAGGCGAGTTTCTTTGGAGGGATAAACAGATTAGCTTCATTTTTAGCCCCAACACAAGACGGGAAAGAAAGAAAAATTACAAGGAGAAAAAGTAACCTAGAGAAGTAGTAGAAGGGAGCATATTCTTGGCCTTCATATCACAACACACAAGGAAGTTAATTCAATAGTCATATTTTATACATATTCGTGGATTCGGTAAACTTCTGCTTTTAAATCGAACATGAATTTCCTGTCAGTGTCAAAAAAAAAAATATTAATCCTCTCCCGTTAACAGTTGAACCATGATTTAACCTCAGTTTCATGTAAAAAAAATGAAAAATTAGGCAAATGGGAACACGACTTCTGAATCTGTGTTGGAAAAAAAATCCCTGTTACTAATTACGAGCTCAGGTTTAGATTACGCGGGAAAAAGTATCCTTATCATGACTTTGAATCTCGCTTACTGCCGAAACCACCGACCAACATTTCAGGTTAATGAGTAAAAATAGAGGTAAGTTGAGGCTGTAGGGGAGAGCGGGGCAGGTTGCATCGAGGGTAGGTTGCATCATTGCCTCTAACTCGTATTAACTTTTTTTTTAATTATTATTATTGTTGTAGTTGTAGTAGTAGTAATTTATTGTAGTAGTAGTAGTAGTAGTAGTAGTATTAAGACGATGTACGTGTGATAACATGCGAGTTAGAGGCAATGATGCAACCTACCCTCGATGCAACCTTCCCCGCTCTCCCCTACTGCGACACTAAGGACGGTGTGGCGATGGTGGTGGTTGTGGTGATAAAGGCGAGGAGTGAGTGAGTGAGTGATAATGATGATGATGATGGTGGTGGTAGTGGTGATGATAAATGCGAGGAGTGAGTGAGTGATGATGATGGTGGTGGTAGTGGTGATGATAAATGCGAGGAGTGAGTGAGTGATGATGATGGTGGTAGTGGTGATGATAAATGAGAGGAGTGAGTGAGTGAGTGAGTGAGTGAGTGAGTGAGTGAGTGAGTGAGTGATGGTGGTGGTGGTGGTGCTGGTAAATGCGAGGAGTGAGTGAGTGAGTGAGTGAGTAATGATGATGAAGGTGGTAGTGGTGGTCATGATAAATGAGAGGAGTGAGTGAGTAAGTGATGGTGATTGATGATGATGATGATGATGATGATGATGATGATGATGATGATGATGATGGTGGTGGTGGTGATACTTTTCCTCCTTCTCCTCTTCCTGTATACTTCAACAGCATTCGCTAGCTACCATCACTACTCTATCGAGGACTGGTTTTAGTCTATATAAGAAATCGAATCCTAGTCAACATTTAGCCAACAAGCAATCAGTGTGATGTTATTATCATTACTATTAGCATTCTTATTCTT
>JACEEZ010012188.1:0-2500 GCA_016584305.1 Chionoecetes opilio | reverse complement strand
TACGATTTGAAAGCCAATCGCCAATCCATGAACATAATTGCTCTCCTAAGCCATGTGCCCTTAGCTTGGTCAACAGTCGCTTATGGGGAACTGAATCGAAGGCTTTCTGAAAATCAAGTTATATTACATCCGAGGGAATTTTAGCGTCCCAGTTTCAATAAATGACATTAAAAAAATCTAGTAGGTTTGTTAAGCAGGATCTCTTATTTCGAAATCCATGCTGGGAGTTTAGTATTGAGTTATTTTCATCGAGAAAAGACACTATTTTATCCCGCAATATTTTCTCAAATAGTTTAACAATCACAGACGTTAGACTAATTGGGCGATAACTTGCGAGGCTCTTACTCCCTTTCTTGAATATCGGTGTAACATTAGCTAATTTCCACATACTAGGAACATTTTTGTCCATTAGCGATTTATTGAGAATAATCTTTAATGGGAGCAAAAGTTGACTGTGACATTCACGAAGTAGTCGCAGCGAAATTTCGTCCACCCCCACGGATTTTGCTGGGTCAAGTTTCTGCAAATACTTAGATATTTCGTCTACTGTTATTTCTCCTATTTCCAATCTATCACTTTCGAGTCCCGCATACATGTTGGAGGAGGAGGAGGAGGAGGAGGAGGAGGAGGAGGAGGAGGAGGAGGAGGAGGAGGAGGAGGAGGAGGAGGAGGAGGAGGAGGAGGAGGAGGAGGAGGAGGAGGAGGAGGAGGAGGAGGAGGAGGGAGAGAGGAGGAGGAGGAGGAGGAGGAGGAGAAGGAGGAGGAGGAGGAGGACAGAGAGGATAGAGAAGATCTGATCCGTGACTTCCCGGGTTCACATCCGATAAGTCTGTCTGATGAGCTTACATTTATTTTTACTTTTCCAGATATCCGAAATCTCGTCTATAAAATTTACTGTATCACGCTCAATCAGACTCTTCCTCTTGCTCTTCCTCCTCTTCTTCTTCCTTCCTCTCTTCTTCACCACACCACCACCACTACCATTAGCACCACCAAGGCCACCACCACCACCACCACTTCCTTAACACCGCCATATTTGTTTGTATCGAGGAGCCGCTTATCACTGCCTGGGGACTTACAGCGGAGTATTGATAACCAATATCGGCAGCAGCCACTGGATCACTAGTCCGCCTCCACCTGGACTGCCGAGGAGGAGGAGGAGGAGGAGGTGGTGGGAAAGGTGAAGGTGTGAGCAGAGCGTAGGAGAGAGAGAGAGAGAGAGAGAGAGAGAGAGAGAGAGAGAGAGAAGAGAGAGAGAGAGAGAGAGAGAGAGAGAGAGAGAGAGAGAGAGAGGAGACGAGAGAGAGAGAGAGAGGTGAGAGAGAAGATAGAGAGAGAGAGAGAGAGAGAGTGTGTGTGTATGTGTGTGTGTGTGTTGGAATGGGTGGTGGTGACATTGTGCGTGATAATGTCAATGATGATGATGAAGGTCCATATTACTGGCGAGTGGTGGTGAGTGGTGGTGGTGGTGATAATGGTGTTGAAAGTACAGGTAGTGGTGGTAATGGTGGTAGTTCGGGTATAATGGAGTGTTGACATTGTTGGTGGTGTTGGTGGGGATTGTGGTGGTGGTGGTGGTGGTGGTGGTGGTGGTGGTGGTATAGGGGGGGGAGGGAATACAGTAGGGAGGGGGAGGACATATGACCAGCCAGTTTATTGAGTCTCTAAGTGAGCATAACAAGGCTGATAAAAGCTCCATTCCACTGTCATCATTCACAACAACAACACCAGTAACAACAACAACTACTACAACACTATTTTTCCCCAATATAACAGTATTTGTATGGCCTTATTCAGACGATGGCATTGATAGAACACAAAGTTACGCCCCTGTATTCACCCTGACCCCCGTGTATCGCTGTTCATGTGTTGGGTGTATATTTTCATGCATAAAGTATTGGTCCGTATTATTTTGTGGTGTAATGTTAAATGTAGAGTATACGTGCGTGCGTGCGTGTGTGTGTGTGCCTTGATTAATTTTTTATTGATGTATACGTAACTTTGATGTATTTGATCAATGTTCTCTCTCTCTCTCTCTCTCTCTTCTCTTCCTCTCTTCTCTCTCTCTCTCTCTCTCTCTCTCTCTCTCTCTCTCTCTACTCTCACTCTCTCTTTCTCTCTCTCTCTCTCTCATCTCTCTCTACTCTCTCTCTAGTCTTCTCTCCATTCCTTTCAGTTGGTGTGTGTGTGTCGTGTGTTGTGTGGTGTGTGTGTGTGTGTGTGTGTGTGTGTTGTGTGTGTTGTGTGTGTGTGTGTGTGTGTGTGTTTTGTGTTGTGTGTGTGCGTGTTTGTGTGTGTTGTGTGCGTTTGGTAATGTTCTTTGTTAAGTGTCGTTTTATTCAAATATTGCTTATGGTTGATGTTGTTTTGGGGGTTGTTGTAGTTATTGTTGTTTATTGTTGAAGTTGTTATTGTTGGGCCCGGGAAACTGATGTAGAAATTTTTTTTTTATAAACACACACATACACACCGCAGGGTGGGGGGAAAAAAAAAAAAAAAA
>JACEEZ010012186.1:997500-1010910 GCA_016584305.1 Chionoecetes opilio | reverse complement strand
AAATTTTTATTTTTCCTGAAGTTTTTGGGAGGCTAAACCAATCGGGAAATTTATTTTTCAGCTACACGTTAGAAGTCCCTATTTCAGCGAATTAACAATGACATCTATCTATCTATAATAACATAAGCGAAGTGTGTCTGTCTGTCTGTCTGTCTGTCTGTCCTGTCTGTCTGTCTGTCTGTGTGTGTGTGTGTGTGTGTGGTATAGGTTCCACCCCCCGTGGCGCAATCACCTCATATGGCACATTTTTGGAACCGGGTTGACCAGGGGAAGGTCATAAGCCCACTTATGAGATGATTCGATCACTTTTTTTTTTTTGTTGTTTTTTTAGCAGCCCTTTTAGCGATATTGTGAAAAAAAAGTGGGTTTGCGAGAATTGAGGAAACCTTGATGTAGGGTGATGGGTAATGGGTGAGTGAATGGGTTGGGGTGATGGGTAATGGGTGTGGGGTGATGGGTGAGTGAATGGGTGGGGGGTGATGGTTGGGGGTGATGGGTGATGGGTGAGGGAATAGGTGGGGGGTGATGGGTAATGGTAAATATAAGCGAAAGTGTGTCTGTCTGTCTGTCTGTCTGTCTGTGTGTGTGTGTGGTGTGTGTGTGGTCTGGTATAGGTTCCGCCCCCCGTGGCGCAATCACCTCATATGGCACATTTTTTGGAACCGGGTTGACCAGGGAAGGTTTTAGGATCAATTATGAGATGATCCGATCACTTTTTTTTTTTTTTTTAGCAGCCTATTAGCGATAATTGTGAAAAAAAAGTGGGTTGCGAGAATTGAGGAAACCTTGATGTAGGGTGATGGGTAATGGGTGAGTGAGGGTGTGGGGTGATGGGTGATGGGTGAGTGAATGGGTGGGGGGGTGATGGGTTGGGGTGATGGGTGATGGGTGAGGGAATAGGTGGGGGGTGATGGGTAATGGGTGAGTGAATGGGTGTGTGGTGATGGGTAATGGGTTGAGTGAATGGTGGGGGTGATGGGTAATGGGGTGAGTGAATGAGTGGGGGGTGATGGGTAATGGGTGAGTGAATGGGTGGGGGTAATACATACATTTCTACATCCATGATTTCAGGAAAGTTAGAAGGGGCTATGTGGAGAGTCCGTGTTTGGTGGGCCGAAGGCCCACCAAACACAGGTGGTGGGCCGAAGGCCCACCACCAATAGCCCTCCGCAGAAGCTAGCCAAAAAGTCCGCCCGGAGGGCGGCTTTGCGGCTAGTAATAATATAGCGAAGTGTGTCTGTCTGTCTGTCTGTCTGTCTGTCTGTCTGTCTGTCTGTGTGTGTGTGTGGTATAGGTTCCGCCCCCCGAGTAGCAAACACCTCATATGGCACATTTTTGGAATCAGGTTGACCAGGGGAAGGTCATAAGCCCACTTATGAGATGATCCGATCACTTTTTTTTTTTTTTTTTCTTATTATTAGTCAGCGAGAATTTAAGCCCAGGAAGAAGAATTGTTGAAAAAAGTGTCTGTTTGCGAGCAATTGAGGAGAAACCTTGATGTCAGTGCGTGATCGCCTGGTAATTAAAAGGAGTGAACTAGATGAATGACGGTAGGGGTGTATGCGCGTAATGGGCTGTGAAGGGTGGTGCTACAGGGAGTGTAGCTGAATGCGCGTGCCGCAGGGTGGATTGTGCTTGTAGAATGGAATGAAAGCCCTCCACTATATGAGATGCATCCGATCACTTTTTTTTTTCTTTTGTTTTTTAGCAGCCTATTATAGCGAGAATTTGTTTTTAAAAAAAAAGTGGGTTGCGTTAAATGGACGCCCAGACATAACTACGTCACGGTATTGTTTTAACATCGGCTGCCATGTGCGGCCGCCCCGGGAAATAAGGCGCCCGCAGGTTCGCCTGCGGTTCGTGGCACCTACGAAGGGGAAAGACTACAGGCGCCAGCGCATGGAAGAATTTTTTATATTTTCAGAGTTTAATTTTCGCTTATATGCCGCGTGCCGAAATTGATATTCCAGCGTAGTGCCTTTGCTGCTTGCTATGTGCATATATTACTAGTGCCCGCTCTGTTCTATCGCTGACAACGACTTTTATTAAGAGGAAAGAAGAGACCTGATGGTAAATGAACATGGCTGTTCTGATGCTGCATGAGGCCTTTTCAAACTAAGGGAAAACAGAAGTCATAACAGAGCACTCTCTGTCAAAAAGGTAAGCAAATGCGTACGGTACGATAATGTGCTTCCCCCCCCTACCACTTGCCTTACTTTTTAATTGAGACTCTGCTTTGTAGACATGCCTTTTCCTGTTTTAGAAGCCTTGCACATCAATCATCACACTCAGCCTGTAACTTTTCTTAAGTTCTCTAGTCTCAGCGAGCCACAGGAAAAAATATAGCACTAGGCAATAATCAATTTCAGACCGCCCACCCACGCACCCACTCGCCTCCAGCAACCGCGCCCACTCCAACAACTCCGACAATCACACAAATCGAATTATTTTCATCGTCGTTAGGACCGTGTATATATAGGCCTCTTAACTCTTGATCAGGTTTTGTAGTTTTTTGTTACTCTTTTAGTGTGATACATATTAATTGGTTTATGGAAGTTGAATTAAATATACCTTATATATTCAATTTTAGAGGTTCCTTATTATTTTTTTGTCGGCTTTCCTCATCTAATAAGTTAGTGGACTGATGGTAGTCTGCGTTGGAGAGTGCGTTTTACAATCATGTTTTTTTATTTTAAGTGTTGAATTTACTTGACGAGACCAAATGCCATATACTACTTGCATGTCATACCACGGTCTTGCCGTTAGGCCCCCGTCATTTCGCCCACATCGTCAATTCGCCCACCCCAAGACATTTACGCCCTCCATCCCTCATGTAAGAGTCATATTCGCCCCCCACCATCCACATAGTAAGCAGTCTCAATTCCGACCCCCAACTTCACACCTCCACCACTCCAACAAACACCCCCAACTCTAAGTCAATTCGCCCCACTACCGATCCATAGCACGGAACTTAGATCACAACACCCCCCCAACGCCTCATGGAAACAAAAAAAACCCGATCATGGCGAGTCAATTATCTTCCTCTAGCAGAAGAAATAGAATAATGGAATTAAATTGCAACCACCTTTGAACCCACCTTGGCGGAATATCGCTTGGGAAAATGCCGAACGAAAACGAAACGAGAATGACGGTTAAATTCACTATTGACTGCATGTTTGACCATACTCGCCCATTTCCCCCAAAAAGTTGGCGATCCTGTGGGATATGCGGGGTTTTCGGCCCATCCGTGTGGCGGCGTCGTGTGTGGTGGGGAATTTTTCGAGTGGCCCGGTGGGAACAAATTATGCCGTCGAAACAACGTAATTAAAGAGTGTCGTAGGGGGGGTGGTATCTAATTAAAATCTCCCAGATACTAGGGTAATTTCCTTATGTCTAGAGAAAATTGCTGAGAGATCCCCCCCCAAAATAACCGCCTATAACCTAATCAAAATTAAGCCTACCCTAGCAGGCGGGCTCTATTCTTCTTAGACCCACCGCCATAACTAATTAACCTAACCAATCTAACCTCATCCTAACCTCAAACAAAATAACTAACACCTACCTAACACTTCAAAACCAAATCTAAACCGTAATCCTAACCTAACAAATCTAACCTAACCTAAACCAAACTAACCTAACCTCCCTTCCTGGAGGGAGGGTGTTGGGAGGGTTCTCGACACACTAAACAAATAAATAACCTAACTCCTAGCGGGTCGAGTGGTTGCGCGGCGGTGTTGAGACAAGCGTTGATCGGCGTAATAGTCATGCCCCTTATGCAACTGTTTATGGCATGGAGCATAAGTAATAAGAAAATAAGAAAAATCTAACCTAACCATTACCGTCAGCGAGTCTTATCTCGATTTGTGCTCAGGGATAAAAATATCCCTTACACATGCCTATACCCTCCGCGGTTACCAGAGGGTAAGGATGGTAATGTCACCGTGGTTATCGCTACTTGTTTATAGGATGGCTGTTAATAAGATAAATCAAAGCAAGGTTGGTGATGTTTGGGTACAGGCTAATCCGACCGTCATTTCGGCCCGACACATGCCATTCGCCACACCATAGAGTCATTTCGCCCCCACAGGTCAATTCGACCCCACACTATGGAGATCATTTCGCTCCACACTATGTGAGTCTAGGCAGCATAAGGAGCACGTTAGCCGTTATATTGTTTAGCTGCTGTCGAGCAAAGCAACCCCCCACCCCCTCGCCTAGGAGTAGGCCATAAGATTTGTGTGTACAGGTCTTTTTAGGTTCAGGGCTAAGACTGTAGATTTGGGCTAGGCTAGGTTTGGAGGACTAGGTTAGATTTGTTAGGTTAGATTTGGTTAGGTTCAGGTGTGCTTTATAGGTAAGGTTATCGGTGGGTCAGCCCCTGCGAGTGGCCTAGGTATTATTGGTTTAGGTTGTAGAGTTTATTTTGACCCCCGTTAAGCAATTTCAACATAGACATTTTACCTTGCAAAATTACCCAGATCGTTAGGGAGTTTTACCCCCGTCTAACACAACTCTTTAATCACGTGTTTCCGACGCATAATATTGCTTCCCCACCGAACCCCGCATTCCCACAGGTCCCCAAACTTGTTTAGGAGGGAATGCGGCCGAGTGAGTATGGTCAACACACTAGAAATTTACCATCATTTACGCCCAAGCAGTTGCGTCATTCCATTTCCTGCTAGTAAGAGGAAGATATGTCGACTCCATGACTCCGTGACATGATCGTGTGGGCGAAAATTGACTTTAGAGTGCGTGCGAAGTTGACTCTTACATAGTTGCGCGAGTTGAAGTTGATCTTACATGTTGGGCGAAATTAAATGTGCTTGTGGACGAATTGACCACGTGAGCGCTGAAAAAAGTATCGAACGAAATGGACCGGTAAACCGTGAGTGGGGTGGTTATAGACTCAAGAGGGTATAAAAAGATGTATAGCATTCTTTATCGCTATTGGCCTCTCGTTCTTCTCACAGTAAAGTAACACACTTAAACCATGATGTACCACTACTTATTATGAGCAGAAAAGACAAACAAGACAAAAGGAACTCAATCAATTAATAAGGGATTTTAATTCAATCATAACCATGAATATCCCATGAATATCGTACAACCTACACACAAAGAGAAAGAAGCATACGACGATCGAAAACAAAAAATGTTCGAGTTTTGTTTTGCATGGCGTCCGAAATGATATTCCGCGTGCCTATATTCCTAACTGTGCCTTCGACTGACAACACCATAGAGAAGACCTGCACGGTGAATAGGTATGATGTGCAAAGGCTTATTAAACAGGGAAAACAGTCACAGCAGATGTTCTATCCATTAAGAAGTAAGCAAGTTCCTAAGGTACGCGTAGGAGACACATTTAACGTACCTAAACCAGTTTGCCCCCTACCTTTTTGACGAGGCTCTGTATCATGTACTCTTGTTTTCTTGGTTATGAAGCCTCATGCCACAGCAGCCATCTACCTAGGTCTTCTCTATAGTGTTGTCATGCGAGTGCAACAGAGCACAGAATATAGCACCTGGAAATCATCATTTACGCCGACAAAATAAACTCAAATTCTACTCCATCGCCGTTACCCGATCGTATAGTATTTCGCCCTTCAGTAGGTCCACCCGAGGCAACCCCCCCGCCTTCATAATCCCCACAATGCTATCCGCATTGTATAAAACAACCCAGATGACGTAGTTTTTAGTTTATGGGTAAGCGCCGGCATAGAGGAACCTTGAGGTAAGGGTGATGCGCGGTAATCGCGAAGGCCAGTGAATGGGTGGATCGGTCCGGCGTGATGGGCTAATGGCGCTGGTGGGGAGTCGTGATGTGGAGTAATAGGGTGATGGACAGGTTGCAGATGGGGTGATGGTAGTGAAGGTGAATGGGGGGGGGCTGATCTGATGGGTTGCGGCGAAGTTTCGACCGCCCCCCCTGATGGCGTGATGGCCCAAGCTGATGGGAATAGCGCTGGGAGCGAGAGTCGTGAATGGTGGTGTGTGTGTGGGGTGTGTTGCACAGACTAGTGGGGTTGATCGCTGGCAGTTGATGATGGGCTGGGGTCTCCGTGAGGGGTCCGATGTGTGTGGGTTTGTTGTGATGTTGCTTGGGTGAGTTGTTTTGCATGGGGTTGGGTTTTGGATGATTGACAATGGGTGTGTAGTGCATTGATTGATTCTTGGATGGGTGCTAATGTGCGATATTCTGTGAATGTGGTGATATGATCCACATGGGTGTCTCGACGGTTGTTTTCGTGTTATTGTGGTTTGTTGTGGTGTTTTAGGTCGTGCTTGTGTCCTCGTTTAGTGTTGTTCGTCGTGGTTTTTGGAGGGTTGTTTGATGGCTTCTGGTGAGTGACTGGGGCGTTATAATATTAGGTTGGGGTCGCGTTGTGGGGTAATGGCCCCGTGAGTTGACGTGATCGAATGGGAGTAGACTCTGATCGTTGAGCAGTGGAATAGGGTATGGACGGGATGATGATGGGTTTATGTAATGGTGGTTTGAGGGGGTGATTATAGGGCTAATGAGACCCGTGAACCGTGTAAAATGCATACCACGTCGACTTTGATGACGTGATGGACCGCCGTTGAGTGACACAAAATGGTGTGGGGGGAGGAAAATGGGCGAGGGGGCGCAATACATACGGTGGCCGGGAAATAAAAGGGAATAAAAATAAATTGATGGGAATAGAATGGTAATAAATACATATCTCTTTTCACATTCTAATAATAATATTAAAAGTTGCGAATAAAAAGAAAGAAGTGTTGTCCCTGTCTTGCTCTGTGCTGTATGTACTGTCTGTTATTGTGTGTGTAATTGTGTGTTATTGGTATTAATATAGGCTTCAGCCCCCCGTGGCGCACTTCCGCGCCAGCCCCACCGCGCCCCAAATAAACAACTCATAGGGCATATTTTTAGGAAATCAGGTAGACCAGGTGGCCATGTTGGGATGAACAGGGGAAAAGGTCCATAAGCCCACTATGAGATGATATCCGATCAATTTTCTGTTTAACTTTTTTTTTTTAGCAGCCCCTATTAGCTCGAGAATTGTTGAAATGGAGACAAACAAAAGTGGGTTTGCGCAGATTGAGGAAGCCATAAGCCTTGATGTTAGGGTGTATGGAGTCAATGGCTGTAGAATTCCTACCGTGAATGGGTGGGAGAGTTGATGCCGGCTAATGGGTATCTGATGGGAGTAGGGTGGATGGTTTGTAGAGACGATTGTGATGGGTGAGTGAAATTGGGTTGCGGGGCGTTGATGATGGGTGATGAGGTGTGAGGGAATAGTGTGGTGGGGGGTGGGATAGTGGATGATAGGGCTAATGCCGTGGAGTGATTATGGGTTGTTGCTGTGTGTGCTGCTGGTGAGCGCGCTAATGGGTGATGTGATGATAGGGCTAGCTGCGGGGGTTGAGAGGTAAGGTCCCTTTATGTCTGTGTTGCATCTGTGATATCGGGTGGGGGGGTGGGGATAATAGGTTCGTGAAGTGAAATGGGCTGTTATATCATGAGTTGGCTGCTCATGAATGCGGTACTTAATGGTCGTGAGCTCTTCGATCTCCTCCTTGTGAAATAGGCATATGTGGTTGCGGGGGTGGATGGGTAATGGCTTAGTGATTACGTGAATGGCTGGGGGGTGATGCTATCACGGGTTAATAATGGGTGATTTATGTGAATGCGCAGCGGGGCGGGGTGGTTGTGTGGATGTGATGGGTATATGGTTACCGTCTCGAAGGACATGGACGTAGAGCGGGGTGTAATCGGGTATAGGTCGCTGAGTGAATAGCGTGGGGCGGAAAACAGGAATAAATAAAAAAATACATACATTTCTACATCCATGCATTTTACAGGAAAGTTATTAAAAGGGCCCGCTATCGAGGAAGAGTCCATGCTTGGTGGGCGCACGATAGCCCCACCAAACACAGGTGGCTGAGGCCGATAGGCCCCTCACCAATAGCCCCTCCGCAGGAGCATAGCCAAAAAGTACCGCCCCGGAGGCCGCGCCTTTAGCAGCGCTAGGCTACCTTATATCTCTAAAAATCCATAAATATAATTATGAAACTGAAAGCTAATTCCAAATTCGTAGTTCAGCTGCCACCGTAAACTATTACGAGCAAATATCTTCAAGTAGATCTTATGCGATTTAAGAAAATAGTGCATAATTAGGCAATATTATTTTGAAGTACAGACTATGCTCTGAAAATTAATTAGTTCCTATAAGTGTTCGGGCCCTCAATGCTGAACTCGCAATCTGGAACCTAGTTTTCAGCTCACAATGAACATTAGAACAGTCCCTATTTTTTCAGAAGAATTAACAGATGACATACCTTACCGTTAATTTCTATTAAAAAAATCCATAAAGTATAATCTTAGAAATGAAACTAATTCAGATTCGTAGATTCAGCATGCACCTAAACTTATTAGGAACAAATTTTCCAAGATATAATCTATGCCGTTTCAGTATTTAAAGAATAATAGCTTGCCATAATTGCGCAACTATTTTTGTTGTTGTGACAGATCTTGCTTGAATGAGAAATTAGTTCCCTATAAGTGCTTCCGTGAGCATGTTTTGAACCGAACACGAATACGGGCAATTTAGTTTTCAGCCTATTCCTAGCTACAACGAATTTTTATTTTTTTTTTAAAAATCCCTATTTCAGCCGAATGTATAAGCGAATTAACAATTGACACCTCATACCTTATATTCCTTAAAAAATCCATAAATATTAATTTGAAAATGGAAAGAATAATTTCAGATTGTGTTCAGCATGCCATGCACTTTCAAAAAAAAAAAAAACAAACTATTACGAACAAATTTTCAAGCTATATCTAATGCGTTATTTAAAGAAATAATGCATACAATTGCGCCAATATTTTTTGTGTGGACAGATTTGTCTTGGAAAATTACTTCTTAGCAGTGTTCGGGCATGCTGCGAACACGAATCTGGAATTAGTTTCATATTACAATGATCTTAAATTCCGACTATTTCAGCAAATTTATTATAACATACATCATATTCCTTAAAAAATCCGAAATTAGAATTTGAAGCTGCAAAACTAATTCCAGATTCGTCTCAGCCAATGCCCCCAATAGTATTGGAACAAATTTTATGCCACAATCTCATGCGCATTTTTTTTTTTTTTTTTTTTTTTTAAAAAAATAATGTACATAATTGGCAATATTTTTTGACGGCGACAGATTTGCTTGAAAATTTATTCCTACGCCACTGATTAAGGGCATGCTAGAAACACGAATCTGCGAATCAAGTTATTTAGTTACAATTGCAATAAAAGTCCTATTTTAGCCAATTCAAAAATAATACTTCCCATATATCCTTTACAAAATCACCAATTAAGAATTTGTGAAGACTGAAAACTTTATTCCAGATTCGCTTGATTCAGCAATGACCAAAAACATTTAGGAACAAATTTCCCAAGCAAATCTTATGCGTATTTAAAAAAAACATTGTCTAATTGGCAAAAATATCGATTATGCGCCGTAAACAGATTTGATTAAAAAATGACATTCCTCTGCCCACTGTTCGTGCACATGCTTAAACGACCGAATCTCACAATAGTTTCAAGGTACAATGATTAAAAGTTCCTATTTCAGACCAATCCACAATGATCATACTTGATATGCCTTAAATAATCCGAAAACTAGAATCTGAAACAAAAAAACTAATTCCAGATTCCGTACTTCAGCATGCCAAAATATCATTTAGAGACAATGTTACATTCAAAATCTATGCCGCTATTAAAAAATAATATAACATAATTGGCAAATATTTTTAAGGCGACAGATGCTAAGCTTGAAAATTTACGATCCCTAGCAGTATTTTTGCTTATGCTGGAACACGAATCTGGAAATCAGTTCTCTTCAGCTTACAATGATTAAAAGTCCTATATCAGACCAATTCACAAGGACATACTTAATTTCCTAAAAAATCACATATTAGAATTATGAAACTAAAAACTCAATTCCGATTCGGTCGATTCAGCATTAGCCTGCCAAACTATTAGGAACAAATTTCAAGCAAATCTTTGCGTATATAAAAAAACATGCATACATTGCAATATTTTTAGGGTGACAGAATTGCCTTGAAAATGAATTCCCTTGCACTGTTCGGCCATGCTCCTGATGAACACTGAATTCTCAAATTTGTTTTCATTTACAATGATTAAACATAGCCCTAGTTTCAGCCAGTCACAAAACATACTTAATTATGCCCCTTAAAAAATCGAAATCTAGAATTGAAACGAGAAACTCAAATTCCAGATCGATGTTCAGCATGCCCAAATACGTCATTAGGAAAACAAATTTTCCATGGCAAATCTATGCATTTTTAAAACAATACTACATAATTGGCAATCTATTGTTGGGCGACAGATTTGCTTGCAAATTCTATTTCCTAGCACTGATATGTCCCGGCCGCCCCTCCCAGGACGCTGGTGCGCCCTTTACAGGCCAACAGTAAGCACTAAGCGATGATGATAAAAGAATGCTAGATATGGAGACGGGCCATTACTGAGTGTAGCCTCAGGACCTGTCAAATACAACTACGTAGATGAAACAACACATACACCACACACACACACACACACACACACACAACACACACACACACACACACACACACACACACACAACACAAACACACAACACATACTAATACCTTATCAGATATAAGTTATATCAATTGAAAGGTCACATTTTTATAATTTAGTTACCTTTTTATTATTTGTATTATCATTGTTCTTATATATCATCGTCATAATAAAAATTCAAATGACTCTTCTATCATTAATGACTATTGTAGTGTTCTTATTAATATTAGTAGTCGTCCCATATATATTATTATTATAAATTATTATTATTATCATTATTTTTATTATTATTTTCTCAGTAGTTATCATCATCATTAACCAAATTATATTCATTATCGTTGTCATTATTAATATTAGTATAATGGCATTATTATTATCGTGACGGTATTGTTGTTATTATTATTATCATCTTACTATCACTATTGTTATAGTTACCATCAGTATTATTACCTCCGCCAACGAAGTTGGAGGGAGGGTATGTTTTCACCCCGATCTGTTGTTGTTTGTTGAATGTACAGAATTTCTAGAAAATTACGAAAGTAGATTTGGGACCACAAAACTTGGTATACCAAGGTCTATTTGGTATTAAGGAAGAACTGATTATTTGGATGAAATCGAATCACCAACGTTGCACATGGCACACCAATTATTTAAAAGACTGGGCGGAGGTATGCGCTCTGACTGAGTGCCCCCACCCCCCCCCCTAGTTATTACTTGTAACTGTTAGTAGTATCATTATGGACGGGGACATTATTATTTATCGTTATCATCTCTATATTATTACAATTGTTTTTTTAGTATCATCATTAATATAATTTATTACTGCTATTTATAGTACTGAAATTTACATCATCATCATCAGTTTCATTGTGTGTGTGTGTATGTGTGTGTGTGTTGTTTTTGTGTGTGTGGTGTGTGTGTGTGTGTGTGTGTGTGTGTGTGTGAAGGAGAGAGAGAGAGAGAGAGAGAGAGAGAGAGAGAGAGAGAGAGAGAGGAGAGAGAGAGAGGAGAGAGAGATGAGAGGAGAGAGAGGAATTAAAGGGATTACGAATGAATGTGTGCGCGCTTAGGAAATGTTACTTCCTACCTACCGTCTATTATAAATTTTGGGTTTTTCTCTCGCTCTCTCTATCTCTCTTCTCCAGTGCTATCTTATTAGTATATCTCCCATTCTCGTTTTTCCTCCCCTCTCTCACTCTCATCTCTCTCATTATATCTTCTCTCATCCTCTCTCCGATTTCCCTTTATCCATACTTTCTATTATATTCTTATTCTCCTCTCTCTCTCTCTGTCCTCTCTCTACTCTCTCTCTCTCTCCTCTCTCTCTCTCTCTCTCTCTCTCTCTCTCTCTCTCTCTCCTTCTCTGTGCACGACATTTTATCGAGAAACGCGCGATCAAGCGGCTTGAGGAGGGAACGCTTGATGACGGTTTGTCCAAGGCCAAATTGACTAAGTGTACGGGTGGCCAGTGTACGGTATGACCTGATACCAATTGTCTTGTGTCTTATATGACTTGGGACGCAAATGCCTGTGGATCAATGACTCATTAACAATCGCTTCAGTACCATTGACCTGCACCCGTGTGTCCAGTAACTTGGTATAATTTTGACGAGAAGTTTACACATAACTTCACTTAGATATCGTTGGTTTGTCATCTTTACCAACCATTACGAACTATACACAAACGCTCAAGTGTGGGTGTACTTCAATAGAGTCTCATATAATAACTAATAGTGATGAAATGTGTGTAGTTGATCCATGTTCTATAACACTTCACTGGAGGTCATATTTATTAAACTTTTGCAATTAATCGCACGTCACTACCAACGGGTCTTTCATAAGTTATCGGTAGAAGGTCACGTTGTCCATGTTCCCCATTAAGTCTCCTGACGTATGACACCTTCCACTCCCTTCCTTGTCTCACTCTTCTCTTGCGACCCTATACGAAAGACAGAAAATATATACAAACCTCGAACAGTCAATTTAAGGCTATATATATATATATATTGATGCTATAAAGTTACCGAGAAAATATCCCTTACGACACATAGTCTTTCCAAATGTATCAAGTCACTTTAGTCGCTTTAATTCTACTTATTAAACATATAATTATATATATACATTTCCTTACGCTCCCCATATGGTGCGCGCAGTTCGTCAGCGGTTCGAGTCCGCCTAGTTCGTGGCGGACGTGGCGGCGTTTGTATAGTCAATAACCTGTAAGTTGAGTACTTGCAAAGATGTCTAGATAGGATGAAAACTTATCTTATCCCCTATGGTGAGCGAACAATACCTCCCACAAGGGGGGAACAAAAAACTCTACTAAGTGGAGGGTGGTTGGTGGATAATTTTATAAGGACTTGATACAATGGAAAAAAAACTATAGTAACGAATACTGTTATCTATGATTCCTCCATCTTGATTCTGAGGGCAAGTCAATGTTGCCAGAGCGGCGACAGGAGAGCTGAGACGCCAAGATTGTGAGGGACAGACTCTTTTCCGACCTAACTGACTCTCAGCTTTATTGGACAAAAGGGAAAGCTTGTGTCTGCCGGTTAAGGAATAGTGTACATGGGGGCAGTAAAACGCAACACACAAGGCCTACGAGCGGAGAGTTATAGGTCCCATAGATTAGTGTTTGCGACAGTACCGAAGCGAGACCAAAACAATCGCGACACTTAATAGGAAAAAATTTAAGTGTGTAGGTGGGTTTGGATAGGTAGACGATAACAATAGATGTTAATTTTTTTTCTCTCTCTCTCTCTCTCTCTCTCTCTCCTCTCTCTCTCTCCTCTCTCTCTCTCTCTCTC
>JACEEZ010012186.1:982500-992500 GCA_016584305.1 Chionoecetes opilio | reverse complement strand
AAAGTTGTTTCGTAGTCTATATGAAACCATAGTCGTTTCGTCACTCAGCTCAGAGTTGAACTTGACTACTAGAGTTACGAAACGACACTAGGTATGCACGAAAATACTCATAATCAGTGTACGAAAGAACTAACAAAACCTGGGTACGAAACAACTTGTGTACGAAACTCCCTGTAACCATATGGGGTGCCGGGACAAGGTATTTACTGATTAGGATAACGATGATCTAAGCCCTAAAAGGATAGAATAATGGATAAACACAGCAAAATTGAACCCCAGACCACATCAGAGCGGGGAGCAACGCTATTCCCTTTAACATTTCAGTAAAATGTTCCTTAAATAACACATACATGTTATTTTTTTACCAGCCAGCTAACCCAACAATTTTATAATGCAATTTGGTCGTATTTACCGCTGATTCTGTACAGCCACATTAGATTACCGCAAACTCTGCAGTATTTTACTAGGGCAGTGCTATTTTGGAAGCCCTGATGTTGACCTTCTGGTATTTTTGTCCTTCGGCTTCAAATCCTACACAAATTATAATCTTATATATTCCACTAACAAAGCGTGACTGTTGAAGCGTGAAAATAAAGGAGCACGGAGCAAGAAAACAAGGCAGAGACATAAAGAAAAGAAAGAAAGAGGCGCCTCCGAAGAAGAAATATTCTGAGCTAGCGAAAAAAAAAGTTAACGCAAAATAGAAAATGATTAAGTGATATTGGATGAGAGAGAGCGTGAGAAAATAAAGAGAAAGAAAGAGAAAGTGCAAGGGGAATATGAATACCTCGAATGAATAATGAAGGTTCTTCATATCCTTCATAAGATGAAAAAGAAGGAAGGAAAGAATGTTTTAAAATGAGAAAATAAGAAAATGGCCAGAAATTAAATGAGCAAAATAAAGGGGAAAGACGAGAGGGAGAGAGAGAGAGAGAGAGAGAGAGAGAGAGAGAGAGAGAGAGAGAGAGAGAGAGAGAGAGAGAGAGAGAGAGAGAGAGAGAGAGAGAGAGAGAGAGAGAGAGGAGAGAGAGAGAGAGAGAGAGAGAGAGAGAGAGAGAGAGAGAGAGAGAGAGAGAGAAGAGAGAGAGAGAGGATTGAGAGGGGAGCAGGAGAGCGAGCGATGGAGCGAGTAGATTGAGAGTGAGTAGAGATGGAGGGAGGAGACGGAAAGGAGGTACTTTAAAGCAGGAGATTGGGGGGTGAGGGTAGTTGGGGTGAGAGTATATATGAGCAGGTGATGTGTCAGGATTAATATGGTCATTAGGATTGTGGTCGCCTACCCTTGGGAAATATTGCGCGTCCCCATATACAGTCAGACCACACCATAGACACACACACCCAAACCCCCACTCACACACCACACCACACACCCACACACACACCCACCCACACACACACACACCCACACACACACACACACACACACACACACCAAAATAAATAAACCAAGATCTACAATCAGGTTTTAATCAATGGCTATAAAATCTCGACCTGTAACCAACAAGGAAGAAATATCGAACAGGTATACAATATCGAAACATTTCTGGGTTGCCTAAAAAAAATACTCCTTATATATTCCCAAACTTTGACCATTTGTTTCTTGGACTTTGTAGGGAGAGCAGGACCTTTAATCTCCCTCGGAAAGGTCAAAGGTGAATGACAGGCGCGTCAAGTGCTTTACCGTAAACAATCAAGGTAATGGAGGTAAACAATCCCTGTGGACCTTCGACTGTTCCTCTCTGCACAACCACTTTTTCCATCCCCACCCCCCTCCCTCGCCCTATTCGCATTTTCCATTTATTTTTGTCTTTGTATGCTCTCTCTCTCTCTCTCTCTCTCTCTCTCTCTCTCTCTCTCTCTCTCTCTCTCTCTCTCTCTCCTCTCTCTCTCTCTCTCTCCTCTCTCTCTTTTTTTATCACTGAAAAACAGATCTCGAACCTTTTTTTTCTTCTCTCTCTCTCTCTCTCTCTCTCTCTCTCTCTCTCTCTCTCTCTCTTCTCTCTCTCTCTCTCTCTCTCTCTCTCTCTCTCTCTCTCTCTCTCTCTCTCTCTCTCTCTCTCTATCTCTCTCTCTCTCTCTCTCTCTCTCTCTCTCTCTCTCTTTCCTCGATATCAGTAACACTTTCTCATTTTTTTCGCTTTCAGTAGGTCATTGAAAAACGGCATTCTCTCAAATTTCTTTTTGTTCCTTCATAGCATGGCGATGATGGTAATTTTTGTACCTAATGTTCGCTAAATACTCAAATGGCTTCAAGAGACGTTAATACTACTTCTGAAGAATTTTACGGCTTTGCATTCATTTAACCTCTTCGCGCCCAGATTTTCCTTTGCTATAAAAAAATCGTATGTTGTCGAGCCATAAAATTACGAAAAGTAACTGAATATACCGAATTAGTTGATCGACAAAGATACTAAACAGGTCATATCTATGAAATATTGCTTATATTCGCTAAAAACGTCTAATGGTACCCAGATTACAATGGAAATTACGTTCTGGGTTTCACGGGGTTAAAATGATGAATTTCGGGTTTTTTTGTCTCATTTCACTTCACTGAGCATCTCGGTTTAGTATCAGAGTAAATAATGAAAATAGTGCCTTGTGAAGAGAAAGGCAAGCGAGTGAAACCAAGCAGGCGTGGGCTCTAGTGCAAGGTTTCAAGGTCAATGAGCCGTGCCTGGAGCGTGGGATTAGAGGTGCAGGCTGAAAACTTAGGTAGCCTCTCTTTGTGATTATCGCTAGGCACTCTTGACCGCCCTACCTCACCTCTCCTCCTTAACCCCTTCACGCCCAGATCTTTCCTTTGCTATAAAAAATTGTCTATTGTGGAGCCAAAAAATCACAAAAAGTAACTGAATATACCGAATTAGCTAATGGACAAGGATATTAAACACGTCATATCTATATAATATTGCTTATGTTCATTAAAATCGTCGAATGGTGGTTATATTACAATGTAAATTACGTTCTGGGCTCAAGGGGTTAATAGAAACTCTCAGCAAGTGTTTCAGTGTACCTCGTGTGTTCCTGTTTGTTTTATGCCGTCAACAGATTGCAAATAGATAAGTCAGGCAAAGCAAGGATTTCTATTAATTTATATTCCTTTCTCTTTGTGTATTTGTAGTCACGTAGGAGCACGGTGATACAACAGATCGAAGATAAAAAGAAAGTGAGAATTTTGCTTTAATGAACAAAAATTACAACAACGTTTCTTTATTTTTCATTTTTTAAGTTGAAAAAACCGAGAACTGAAATCATAAATATTTCTCATAGTTTTCAATGTTCCCATTTCACAATCATATTTTTCGAAACAGATATTTGTAAACTCTTTTTGTAAATAACCTGAGGGCTGGAAATGTACAGACACGGGACGGTAGCCAGGATCGAGAGAGCGAAGCAATAAACGCCGTGTATTACATGTAAATATTTGTTATTTCTTACAACTGCAAACGCCGACGGGAAATGGAATGAAATTTTGCGTTATTACACTCGGTCACCGGCAATGGCAATGCCTTAGCGTAACGAAATGTGCCGAGTGTGTCCGAAGCGATGCCCATGAAAAGTGATGGAAACAGGAATATAGTTAATTTTGTTTTATAGCACAGAGAGAATTATGGTATTTTTAGGCATTTGTGACGTGTGTGTGTGTGTGTGTGTGTGTGTGTGTGTGTGTGTGTGTGTGTGTGTGTGTGTGTGTGTGTGTGTGTGTGTGTGTGTGTGTGTGTGTGTGTGTGTGTGTGTGTGTGTGTGTGTGTGTGTGTGTGTGTGTGTGTGTGTGTGTGTGTGTGTGTGTGTGTGTGTGTGTGTGTGTGTGTGTGTGTGTGTGTGTGTGTGTGTGTGTGTGTGTGTGTGTGTGTGTGTGTGTTATCTGAGTTAAACGTGCATCACCTCCTTCATTCATTCCTTCGTTCCTTCCTCCCTCCTTCCCTCTCCTTCCATACTTTTTTCCTCCCCTCATTCCCCTTCATTCCTTCATACACTCATTCCTGCCCTTCTGTCCTTCTTTCCTTCCCTCCTTCCTTCTTTCCTTCCTTCCTGTCCTCCTACCTTCCTTCTCTCCCTCCTTCCTTTCCTTCCCAGAGTTCACCAAGACACCATTTATACAGCACCAATTTGGGTCAAGGATCAGCTATTCTCTTTTCACTCTCCTCGGCGTGATCCCTTTTGTATCCACTTCCCCAAAGGGACGATTCCGGAAGGCGCGTAGGATCTCGAATAGGATCACAGTCCTACTCATTGCCACACGCCAACCCCTTAAGGATTCTAGTCTCTTACGCATCCTTTTTGTTACTGATTCATAAGAAGAACATAAGAACAAAAGAAAATAAGAAAGCTACAAGAGGCCATGAAACCTACACGTGGTAGTTCCTGTTACCTAGCACTACCTACATCCACCTTTCATCCCCACCCATGAATTTGTCCAGCCTTCTTTTAAAGCTCTCTAATGACTCCACACTAACTACCTGTCTACTGAGTCCATTCCAATCATTTACCACCCTATTTGCGAACCATTTTTTCCCTATTTCTTTTTTAAATCTACGCTTTTCCAGATTGAATCCGTTACTTCTTGTTCTACCCTGGTTAATAGCCGTAAGAACTTTTCCTACATCCCATATTAAATCCTTTTATCCACTTAAAAACTTCTATCAGATCGCCCCTTACTCTGCGTCTCTCTCAACTATGTAACTAGTTGTATTTAACCTAGTTGTAGTATAGGGTGAATGATTGATTAATGATTAATGAGAATGATTGCGAATGATTAATCTAGCAATTCATATCATATGTTCATGTCTTGCAGTAAGTTTTGTCTAATTTGTGGTTTTTAAGGAATATCTGGAAGTATCATGTCATTGTGAATTGGCTGAAATAGGGAACTTCTAATCATTGTAACTAAAAACTGACTCCAGATTCATGTTCAGCATGCTCGATAACTGCTAGGAACTAATTTTCAAGCAAATCTATTTTTAAAAAAATATTGCAAATTTTGCAAGGGGTATGCCTTGATTTTTTTTTAAATCACGTTTTTTTTCAATAACTAAAAAACTATGACAGATAAGTGCAAGAATTATAGATAAGTAAATATGAAGCAGATCAAGGGCTATCATTTGGCGTAAAGCAAAAAATTATTGATTGGTAAATAACCGAGAAAATAGTATATTCGTACATTTATACAAAATATCAATATTCTCGACAACCATGAGGTGTTTTGACAAGCCGATTACTGCATCATGTAGAACACCTCAAGATGAACCTTTGTTACTTCGATAAGTTTTCTTCTACTTCTACGTTTTGCGGCAAAATAACAAAAACCTGATTTTCGTCAATTTTGGAATATTTTTGAGCATCCAGAAATACGAAAGTTTTTTTTTCGCTAGATAATTGGAAATGCCGGGGATACAATCGTAGATCCATCCATTTACAATAACTTTTGATGGGTAAGTGTGGCTGTGTGAGAAACAAATTGTGAGGTGAACGCGTTATAGTGAATTAGAGTACCTTATGATAGAATGGAATTTTCGCCTCGTAAAAAAAAAAAAAAAAACTACAGTACAATTAATATTCAGCAGACCCGGGCTTCCTCTGGCGGCCTTACTACTTGCGTTTTCTAGATTGTTTCTGCTTCAGGATGTATTTTACAGGATTCACCTCCACATAGCTTAGAATCGTTTTTTTGTTACCGAGATTTCTGTATCGCTACTGCTGTATACAGTGAGTACCCGCACACATCACCACCACCACCAACAAACTCAAGCCAAAAGCATACATCCATACATAACACAATTAACACATACATACACATAACATACATACACACATAACATACACATACATAACAGCACGGAGGCGGCGGCGCAGAGAGAGAGGGAAAAAAAACGCTGCTGCTGCTAAAAATAAACGCTGCTGCTAATATCATGATGCTCCTTGAACGACCTAACCAATCGCTACACGAGCCCTCTTTGCCCGAACACCACGAAGGGAAGAGAAAAAAGAATGGTCATCCACTCTTACCCACGCATTTCCTCCCCACTTCACTCAGTTCACACGCGGAACTCTACAGCCTTCTCTTTTTTCACCTTTTTGATCCCTGAAAAACAGATTTCGAAGCTTTTTTCCATCTCTCTCTCTCTCTCTCTCTCTCTCTCTCTCTCTCTCTCTCTCTCTCTCTCTCTCTCTCTCTCTCTCTCTCTCTCTCTCTCTCTCTCTCTCTCTTTTTCCCTTTTTTTATCACTGAAAAACAGATCTCGAACCTTTTTTTCATCTCTCTCTCTCTCTCTCTCTCTCTCTCTCTCTCTCTCTCTCTCTCTCTCTCTCTCTCTCTCTCTCTCTCTCTCTCTCTCTCTCTCTCTCTCTCTCTCTCATGCAATATGTGAGTTAAGAGGAGCGAGTGGGATGAAAAGTCTATAATTAATTCCTAAGTCAAAATCCCGCCAGGCAAATCCTATTCCCCTGAGAGTAAAGGAGGATCTCGATCTCACCTGTGTCGTGTCAGCAGGATCAGCTTTCAATACCCATGCAATATGAGGGTCACGGCGAATACTCATAAGGAAGAATTGACCACCGAACTCAGTGCCACAACTCACCTTCTGGAAATAGAAAAATGGATATTGAGGAGGTGGAAGAGAAGGAAGAGGAGGAGGAGGATATACTGCCAGATAAGTGATTATATAAAATGCATTACTTTACGTGTTGTTATATAGTTATTCCTACACCAGTTACTTAAAGAGTTACCAAATGCCTCACTAAACCTATGTCAGACTCTCTGTTCTTAACCCCTTCACAACCAGATCTTTCCTTTGCTATACAAAATCGTATGTTGTCGAGCCATAGAATTACGAAAAGTAACTGATTATACCAAATAAGTTAGTGGACGAGATACTAAACAGGTCATATCTATAAAATATTGCTTATATTCACCAAAAATCGTCTAATGGAATCCAAACTACAATGGCAATGACGTTGTGGGCTTCAAGGGGTTACAGTGGTATAGTTTTGTTCTTTATCTAGGTTGTCAAATTGTTCCTTGTACTTAACTTTTTTTTCTTCCAACTGACCGAGTGAGAACAAATATTTGAATAAGAGCAACATTGATATATAGACGTCAATTTACGTGCGTTTTTATGATGTTATTTCCGACAGGCACCATAAATCTAGGTTGTTGCGTGAGAGATAGTATTGACGCGTGACGCTTTCCAATACGACTATACGGTTAATGCCACACTCCACACGACACCAATCCTCACACACACACACACACACACACACACACACACACACACACACACACACACACACACACACACACACACACACACACACACACACACACACACACACACACACACACACACACACTCACACACACACACACACTCACCACCACCTTCAACACACACTCTACACAAGCACTCCTCCACTCCTTTCCACATCCTAACCACACACCCTACCCTTGCCTCCACTCCTTCACTCTAATTACTGCTCCACTCAGCACCCGACGCCCTTTAATTTTTACCTATTAAAAAATTAATGAAGTCCGAGAAAATGAAGAGGGTTAACAAGACACCAAGTTTGCCCCGATGTACCCCGGAGGAGGAGGAATACAAAGGAATACAAAGGAAACACAAACAGCAACAGACCGATAGGTCCTTACAAGACTGTTTGCTTTAACTATACTACACTAACTAGATAATAAGAGAGAAAGGATAGGAAGTAGAAGGCTCCTCCTCACCCACCCATCCCTCCAGCCGAAGCTGGCCGGAAAAGAAGTGATACCATGCAATATAGAAAAACTGCATGGAATTTGTGAGGAAAGTTGAAAGCTGTAATCTATGGCTAACTACTACTAGTTTGTGGGGGTAGGTTTAGTGCTTGATAGATAGGTCATGTTATGTGTGTTTTGTAATGGTGTGAACACAGTGTGGAGGTTCAAGGGTGGTGCGGCAGCCTTGAGAAGGAGGAGGAGGAGGAGGAGGAGGAGGAGGAGAGGAGGAGGAGGAGGAGGAGGAGGAGGAGGAGGAGGAGGAGGAGGAGGAGGAGGAGGAGGAGGAGGAGGAGGAGGTGAGTGGTGTGGAGGTGTTCTTGGTAAGCTGAGGAGAGGGAAGGAATGCAGGTAAAAACATTGAAAAAAATATGTAACTGTCTGAGTCAAAAAATGGCTTGGCTATGAATGGTAAAATTCTTCGATACGAGTAGGAAAAAAGGGGAGTGAAAGGAGGGAAGGGAGAGAGGAGAATAGGTAAAAAAGGAGAAATGTATGAAAAAATGCCTTGAATGACCTTGCACATAGAAGAAATAGCAGTGATATTTGAACATTCGTTGTATTGGTTACTTGGCAAATTACATGTTTTTTTTGTGTGTGTGTGTGTTGTGTGTGTTCATCATTACACACACACACACACACACACACACACACACACACACACACACACACACACACACACACACACACACACACACACACACCAGGACATGACGTCTGTGTTATGCAAAGCCACCAATGGTTGCATTGTATAACTGTGCAACGCTACTGTTATGTGTCATGTATGGCAGAGGAATGCAAATAAAAACTCGTGCTGCCCTGCTAATGTAAATTCCTCGTCTGTTCGTGCCTCGCAGCTGTCCTTCGTGACACGTCGATATAAACAGTGCCATGATTGATTCTGCAAGTGGCGTCCATTCTTCAGCAGCTGTCACGCACCAGGCTTCATAGGCCGCGTCACAAGGAACACACTCACTGAATCGCCGCCATCCACCGCCTCGCTAACACAGGCCCCGCCACTCTCACGCACCCATCTCCCTCGCCTCGCAACCCATGGGAAACCCTTCCCGTGTTACCCTTAAAGCAGAGATAATGTTTTCGCACCCGCACGTTAGGTGTTGTGAAGACACTTAACTCATTACGCTTAATAGTGAGAGAGATATGGGTATGTATGTATGTGTGTGTGTATATGTATACATATATTTGGCGAACTGTTTCAAAACGAAATACTTTGCTATACTGGCTCTATCTTACCTCTTTTTTTCTAATAAATAGTCAGTCCCCTGACTTACTGTCATCTTTGAGGTGATAGACATGAGAGGTAGAATACTACTATTTCAAGGGCATTGTAGTTATCAAAATATTTTGAGTAGACTGGTATACAAATATTTCCTTTATGGTAGCGTCAAATACATTTCTACTGTTACTTTTTTTTTTACAAATTAGGGTGTTTTTCTTGATTACAAGGATAAGTCATTTGACCACTTGTGCTGAATATATATTTGGTTGTTTGTTTCGCTGACTTGGTGGCAACGTAATGAATAATAACTGACCAGGAGCGAGACAGCCACGAAATGGTGGAATGAAATAAGGATTTTGCGAGGAAAGACAGAGGGCGAAACAAAGGGCGAACCAAAGTCTAGGAGAAACATCAGAGAGAGCATTTTAGCAAGAAATATCATAACTCGTGAGTGGAAGGAGATAGCACAAGAGTGATAAAGAAAGAGAGGCTAGAGCGATCCCTTTGTCATGCAATGGAATTACGTAGGCTAAAGAAGATGTATTGATACACCAAAGAATAAGCTCCACGCTATGACAGTCATCTTAATACCTACTGTACATACATTAACACTGATGTAAAAAACACGGAAACATATTTGTACTTCCTTTTATAGAGGGTTGCGAAAATTAATATATCATTGAAATCAGCATTTAATATATTTCAGCTCCAGATATAAGCAGATACAAATGTATTTTTCTCCTATTTCATGAACTGAATAATATCATTCCAGGGACGTTGGTTGTTTGATCTCAATACACACACACACACACACACACACACACACACACACACACACACACACACACACACACACACACACACACACACACATTATAGGTCACATTTAGTTACATAATACCTGCATTCACCTTTCTACCTTTCCCGGCACAGTACGCAAGCATCACCACCACCACCACCACCACCACCCTGCTGCTGCCCTGCTGACCACCGCACCGCTATTCAAC
>JACEEZ010012186.1:957500-972500 GCA_016584305.1 Chionoecetes opilio | reverse complement strand
AATTATAAGTCCCTATTTCAGCAAATTCACAATGACATGATACTTCCAGATATTCCTTAAGACCCACAAATTAGACAAAACTTACTACAAGACATAAAAATGATAGGCATTGCTACATTAATCATTATTTCAATACAACGATCAGTATTAGTAGTTTCAGTATTAGTATTAGTATCATTAATCACGATTTGAGCCACCCATGCGATTGTCACAGTAGTAAGGCTAAGGATAATTCAAACTTGCTCGAATTATGGAAAGTTATTGAAAAATTCGGACAGGCCTGAAACAGGTCGAATTATCCGAAGTTTGAAATATAAGGGTTCGATTTATAGAGGGTTTACTGTATAACATTTCTTGATCAATAAAGTCACAAATAACAAATGTTTTTTTTTCTCTCTTCGTATACATTATAGTTCAACATTTTGACCTGAAGATAGATTTCCAGGATCATGTTTGGGAGGGGAAGGGGAAGGAGCGAGGTATGCTAGTTTACCTCCCTCAATTATTATCTTCTTCCTTGTTTTCCAGTTACTTCTACCATGCTACTCCTCCTATCCCTCTCTCTTTCTCTTACTGCTATAGCCTTGTCCCTCATTTCTTTCCCTTCCTTAAAACTTCACTTTCCTCAAACCATTTCTACATACACTTATACTCCTCTCCTCCTCCTCCTCCTCCTCCTCCTCCTCCTCCTCCTCCTCCTCCTCCTCCTCCTCCTCCTTCTCTTCTCAAATTAACTTTCTCCTTGTCCTTCTCAAAACCTTTCAGATTTATTACTCATGCACCATGCTAAAAAAAAAGTTAGTAATCGGATTCTCAACACAAAAAATATCCCCAAAAAATTATTGATGTTATCTTTTATGCAGTGTTGGTGTGCTGCTATTGACGTAACACAATATCTGCGGCACAACAAAGGCCTTTAGAAAGACGGGCTTTATGGGGAACAGACTCCAGCAACCAGTGAATACGTTAGCCTTGATCTACATTCTCCCCTTACTGCCACGGGTATTCACAGTCTTATGTTCGTCGTCTTAGGATATACGTTTATACATGTGTGTGTATGTGTGTGTGGTGTGTGTTGTGTGTGTGTGTGTGTGTGTGTGTGTGTGTGTGTGTGTGTGTGTGTGTGTGTGTGTGTGTGTGTGTGTGTGTGTGTGTGTGTGTGTGTGTGTGCAGTCTTTCGTTGTTATAATAATGTGACGCATACACACCACCACCACCTTCACCACTATCAGGGAGTTCATTTATCAAGCTTCTTCATGGTCTTTTAAACATTTTACAGCGTCATTATCATTCATCCATGAGGTATGATAAGGGGCTGCCAGATAACAACACCACCATCACCATCACCACCACCACCATCATCACCATCACTACCACCATCACCACCACCATCACTACCACCATCACCACCACCATCATCATCACCACCGTCACTACCACCATCACCACCACCATCACAACCTACATCACAAATATCAATATTCACATCACGAACCTTTTGACTCGGAAAAATATATGTACGTATATGCAAACAAACAAATCCCACTTTCAAAGAACGTTCAATTAAGAGCATGGTTTTATTTATTACTCATGGTCAAAGTATTTATTTTGAAAAACACGCAACAAAACAAATTAATTTCGCGATAGCCTGGCTAGCCTGGCATCGCGCGTGCAGCCCAGTACTTCCTATAATATTGAATTCATTCCAAATACTTTCTCGTTATGGAAAATACGGCAGAAATACGCCAATTTCTAGAAGCTAGCAATCACCATTTACGATTTGAAACTAAAATGAAAATTCTACTTTGGGCGACTATGGGCATAACACATTAGTTAGATGTCAAAATGTACCGTGTATAATTTTTTTTCTTCTAAAGCAGAAATTCATATCAAATTGAATGATAATAATTATTGAAAATGCTACAGATAAAATAAGTATTTGTCATTTTTTATCCTAAAATCGCATCTTTCTGTCTTTGAAACTTAATCTAGCTTTGCATTTTCAAAGTCCACATGTATAAAAAGTCTAAAAAATATAAATTCCTCTGTATCTGCATTGATTTCATTCTTCATTCACCTATACATATATTTTCCTCGCTATCATCTACCTTTTCTTGTCTTCCATGTTACGTAATTTAAATAGTTTTCAATATTCATACACATATCCCATCATCCTATCTGCGACTCGAGTCAGTATGTTTACTATTTATTTTTTGTGTGTCTATGTTTGGCTTTACCTCCACTGCATCCCTTCCCACCCCTCCCCTTCTTCCCCTCCCCTTCCTTCCATCCCCCTCCAACCCGTGTCCAAGAGCGGAAAGGCACATGTAGAAGCGAGAAAAAGAAAACTTGGAAGACTCACAGCGGCGGGAAGCGAAAGTGGCCAGGCGTGGAAGAGCGTTTGCGTGTGTGTTTACCTCGGCCCAGGGTACGGCAAGGGAGTGATGAGGTGGATAGGGAAGGATAGGGCAGCAGGGGAGGTCAGGGAAGGACAGTAGGTGGGATGATAGGGGTGGATAGGAGAGGATAGGGAAGGTTTGGGCAGCAGGGGAGGGCAGGGAAGGACAGTAGGTGGGATGATAGGGGTGGATAGGAAAGGATAGGGGAGGAAAGGCAACAGGGGAGGGCAGGGAAGGACAGCAGGTGGGATGATAGGGGTGGATAGGGAAGGATAGGGAAGGAAGGGCAACAGGGGAGGGCAGGGAAAGACAGCAGGGGGGATGATAGGGGTGGATAGGAAAGGATAGGGGAGGAAGGGCAACAGGGGAGGGCAGGGAAAGACAGCAGGGGGATGATAGGGGTGGATAGGGAAGGATAGGGAAGGAAGGGCAGTAGGGAGGGTAGAGAGGGACAGCAGGCGAGACAGTGAAAGACGCCCCTTGATCGACACTCCTGCCACGTAGGTCGCAGCCAGCTGGTCTCTGGAAACTGCCAACATTTATAACCTCAGTGTCTCTGCAGAAAAGTCCCAATCTTGCCACCACACCCGCCGCGATGGGAAGGAATCAGTCATTCTTACGGGCCACTGGATGGAGAGTTGAAATAAAGGATCCATTCCCACCCACCCACAACCTCAAGCCCTCCCCCTCCTCTCTCCCAAGGCCCCGCGATTCCCCCCCTCCCCCCTCTCTCTGGTGTTGGAATTGTAGGACACCGCAGCAGTGAATCTTGTTTTAGTGGTTCGCTGGTTCGTTTGCGGATCGTGTGGGAAGTGTTGTGTTGGGTAAAGCCACATCACTACTATTACTACTGCTGCTGCTCTTGTAGATTAGTTTGCTTTTATTGGTAATGATCTGGTTTAGTCATCAGTTAAATACGTACATTTTTCCTGCACGCAAAATATATTACTACAATCTAACTGATATCGTTACTTTAGGGTGGTTGCACAAACAATACTTTCTTCTAGTGTATGATGAAACAGAGCATCTACTGTGTTTTAAGTTCTATGTTCTACGTTCTTTTGTGACCCACAGATGGACACATGGGGTCACAAAGGGTTCAGGAGGCACCCACACTATCAAACCCAAACCCTCACGCCACCACCAGCGGAAAACTCGGCTGAACGATCATGCTTGGGTATGAGAAAGAAGCATTCCTAACTTAAACCTAAAAAAAAAGAGGACATATCAGTAAATTCAACCCCGCGTGCATTCAGGCTCCTCTATTCAGGCCTGGAAGCTCCTTGCACAACAGCCTGGCGCGCCCGAGTTTCCTGGTTGCATGTGGCCCAATTACATGTCTTTATGATCTTGTTGTGATTAATAAATAAGAGCTTCGTGCTATAACCTCGACCTTCCCTCCCCTTGCCTGCCCTCGACCTTCCCTCCCCTTCCCTGCCCTCGACCTTCCCTCCCCTTCCTGCCCTCGACCTTCCCTCCCCTTCCCTCCCCTCGACCTTCCCTCCCCTCATCTGCCCTCGACCTTCCCTCCCCTTCCCTCCCCTTGACCTTCCCTCCCCTCGTCTACCCCTGCACCGTCCCTCCCCTCGCCTTCCCCTCGACCTTCCCTCCCCTCCCCTCCCCTGCACCTTCCCTCCCCTCACCTTCCCCTGCTCAGCCATGAAAGGGCGCAGGATGAGGCCGCTAACTCCTGACGCCAAAATGTTCCAGGGAAAAAATGGGTTGAAAAAAAATGTGCAGCGTTATGAGAATATCAAATGCGATGAGGGAGAAAAATTCAGAACTCGAATAAACTCTATTAATTTGGAACTGTGACTCTATCGTTCCAAAATATATTGTATGATTTTGTTTTCTTCTTCTTCTCTTTGTTTTGCGATTAAGTTGATGATGCGAGGAAGCAGATCAAACATCACGTCTTCATAGTTTTTATATTTCAAGTTATACATTTTCTTGGGAACACGAAATCACACTTGTCTTTAAAGCGTTGAGGGTGAGATCTCCTTTAGCCTTCCTTTCTAACCTTTAGCATTTTTGGGCCTTAAGGTTGTGTTTCGAGGGTGAGTCTCTCCTGTGTTCTCGAGGGTGAATCTCGCTTCCTGTGGCCTCGCGAGAAGGTCCTGGTGTGGCGACCCTCCCCAAGACACTGTTTAACTGTTTATCCTCCCCGCGTCCTCGCATCTTAATTAACTCACCGCCTCTGTTTACTAGCCCACCGCTGCTTGATACGATTAAATATTGGCTTTGTGGGAAGGGAGGAGGGAGACACACACACACACACACACACACACACACACACACACACACACACACACACACACACACACACACACACACACACACACATACACACACACACACACACAATGGTTACCAACAGCAGGATATACACACGAAAGCATTTCCTCCTCAATTATTGCCTAGTTTACGCTCATGAAAAGAGAAGTAAAAAGTGTATTAAGAGAGAGAGAGAGAGAGAGAGAGAGAGAGAGAGAGGAGAGAGAGAGAGAGAGAGAAGAGAGAGAGAGAGAGAGAGAGAAGAGAGAGAGAGAGAGAGACGAGGCGGCACAAAGTGAATCACACAACTTGTAGTAGAAGTGTTTGCCGGTACGTATCTCTCATTCTGGGACCTGCTCTTGAATGTGTGTGTGGGTATGCAGGGTGGGAGAAAGGAGGAAAGATAATTGCGTGCGCCACTATGAATAAAGAGTAAGAAGGAGAAAGAGAAAAAATAGAGATAAACGTATGAATGAATACCTATGACAAATTTACACCCCTTGAGGCCCAGAACGTAATATTCATTGTAATTTGGCTACCATTACAGTATTTTTAGCGACTATATGCAATATTTTATAGCTATGACCTGTTTAGTATCCATGTCCACTAACTAATTTGGTATATTTAGTTCGTTTTCGTAATTTTATGGCCAAAAACAGACCATTTTTTATAGCAGAGGAAAGATCTGGGCGTTGAAAGGGTTAATATACAAAGATAACCCCTATCATCTTCTTTTCTCATTCATTTCCTTCTCTCCTTCCAGTAAATCGTCGTCCCTCACCGCCAAAGCCCCAAGCGAGGTCATTATGGGATCTGGTATTGATAAGACGTACATTGCCTTGCTAATGACGCCATCACAACCCCGCAACGTCCACAAGAGTTACGCAGTTCACCTAAGTGGCCCTTCATTCTCTTCTCGCCCCCACACACTGCAATTTTCCCTCGTAATTCCCCGACAACTTCCACGCCAAATTAATTACATGGAAAGGTTCTTGGGGGGACAGGGAGGGGGAGGGTCTTCGGTAAATTCTCACTGTGTTGTACTATGTCGTGTGTGCGTTTGGAGACAAGGCAATGGGACCTAGGAGATGGACGGTGTTGAGAATGTGTGTATGTATGTGTGTGTGTGTGTGTGTGTGTGTGTGTGTGTGTGTGTGTGTATGTGTGTGTGTGTGTGTGTGTGTGTGTGTGTGTGTGTGTGTGTGTGTGTGTATGTGTCTGTGTGTGTGTGTGTGTGGATGTGTGTGTGTGTGTGTGTGTGTGTGTAGTTGGAATTTCTCCCGTGACCATTATTGTCTCGTATAGAGTGCAAGAGGTGAGCTGTCTGAATTTTTATAAGTTGATTGATATGCAAGAGATCGGAAAGAGCGATAGACCTTATATTGTGTCGTTTTATAAAAGTACATTAGAAGTCTAGTGGGAAAGGAGAAAATTTGTAGTGAAGTATTAAAGGAAAGAAAGAAGAATGGCTACCCTATACCGTGTTATCTCCTGTCTGCCACATCCACTACCACCACCGTCACCACCACCGTCACCACCACCACCACCACCACCACCGCCAGCATGCGATGAGAGGCACTGTTGTGTTGCGCCAATGTCTCGTGCATAACGGTGTTTTAACTCGCTGGAATTGAAGTGGCAAATCCGCACGAACTACCTCCATTTTTCAACATTTTTGCCCCTCAAGGTTTCTCTCACATCTCATTTATCCCACAGATTCCTTCAACTTTTTCCCACGCCCTTCTTACCACCCGTTCATGTCTATCCCTGCGATATCCTCCGCTACAGAGACCTACCAACCACCTATACCTAATTACCTATGCTTGTATCTCCACCACACGTTCTCGTCTTCCCCGCAAACTACCAAAAGTCTACCTTGCACACACACACACACACACACACATACACACACACACACACACACACACACACACACACACACACACACACATACACACACACACACAGGAGGAGCTTCTTGGTTCCCTTGCATACCAAACCTCTCCTCCTCCCTTCCACTTGCATCGCCTTTTCAGCCTCTATTTCTTCTTTTTCATGTCTTCCAGTTTTCACCTTCTGCGTTTCTATCTCCCACCTCTCTTTCCCTCCTTCACTCAAGCCTTTCCACTCCCTTTCACTCTCCTTCTCCTTCTCTACTCCTTCTATTCTCTCGCTTTGGCCTTTCTCACACCCACCTTTCCATTCAATTTCATTTCTCCTCTGCCCTACTTCCTTCAGATGCCTTTCTCCCTCCTTCCCTCAATCTCTCTCACCACCAATATCAATCCTTTTACCAAACCCTGAACACCAAGCACTCACCCTGATCAGAAAAAAAGGTGTTCGAGAGACAATAATGAAATCGCATGTATTAATGAGACAAACATTTGGCAATCAGTTCGCATCACACGAGACATGACGAAGTTTTAGGTTACGAGCTGACTCTCTCTTTGATCAAGCGAGTCAGCTGTTGTTGTTGTTGTTGATGCTGCTGTGCCTTTGATGTGGTAGGACAGCTTCGTTATATGCTGTTAGATCGTGTTTATTTACTTATTTTCATTATTTTTATTCGGTAATTATGATTTTTTTTCCATTCCTATTTGATGATGATGATTACGTGCAAGATTAACTGACCGTCTATTAATCTAAACTGAATCAAACTTATCATATATTAAAAGTCAATTGGTCTAACAGCTCAGGCGGTGCAGTGGAGTGTTTTCGTGCAATAATACGCGGCGAATCAACCAAACTTTGTAGTGTGTTGGAGTGTCGCGTAAAGGAGGAAAAAATATGAGGGATGAAATATTTCCATAAATATTGTGGTGTGGTGCATTGCGAGGTGTGTTTGTGCGTGCGATGTAAAGGGAATTAGTGCGCTGCTTGTTTATATACGTATTCAAAATAACATCAACACCTGAATAGGATAAGAGCTCAACGTAAAACTTTAAAGTGCAGCGTCGGTTCAAAAATGCATCAACTATTACCAAAAAGATTAAATAAAAAAATACACGTACATCACAAAAAGACACAAGGGTATGCATGAATTAAGTATTACAATGACGCTTTAACATTCACGGAACTACCTGACAGACACACGTGCATGAATACTTAATGAGAGAAACACACACACGCAGTTCTGAACACACAAACAAGAGCGAATTTAGAAGTGCTATACGGATATTCTGAAGAAACACCACACACACACACACACACCCACACACACACACACACACACACACACACACACACACACACACACACACACACACAGGAGCTTCTTCCCGTCCATGCACTAGCGTTTGATTGAAGCAAATACCAAGAATCAAAAACGTCACCGCGAGTCAACAGCAGGATCCCCAAACACAGCACTCGGTCCTGCTCTGCCTCGGGAGACTCGCCTTCGTGCGCTGTGCCTTCCATCATCCCTCTTACTCCATCGCCTCATCATTACTCATTCCTACTACTCCATTCATCTACTCCTCATCATTTCTACTCCATCGCTTCATCATTACTCATTCCTACTCCATTCATCTACTCCTCATCATTTCTACTCCATCGCCTTATCATTACTCATTCCTACTCCATTTATCTACTCCTCATCATCACTCATTCCTATTCCATTCATCTACTCCTCATCACTACTCATTCCTATTCCATTCATCTACTCATCATTACTCATTCCTACTCCATTCATCTACTCCTCATCACTACTCATTCCTATTCCATTCATCTACTCCTCATCACTACTCATTCCTATTCCATTCATCTACTCCTCATCACTACTCATTCCTACTCCATTCATCTACTCCTCATCCTTTTACTCCATCGCCTCATCATTACTCATTCCTGCTCCATTCATCTACTCATCATCATTCCTACACCATCGCCTCATCAGTAATAAAGCGCTGTATCACCCACCACTATCTTTCCTTCGCTATGCCAAAGAACACACCCTTCACATAGTTACATCAACATTACATGCTTATATTATATTTTATTTGCTTTAGTATTTAAGTTAATTTCCCGCATGTATGTATAGTATGTTGTTGTTTTCTTTATTTTTTCCCGTATGCCTTCGGGTATTAACAAAATTATCAGTATTATTATTATTATTATTTTAACATGGTCACTGTCACATTCACCCACCCGATCGTGAGCCTTTTAACGATTCTTCTGATGATTGAACATGTATCACGATTTTGTATAAGGTCTGATGCAGGGAATCTTACGTATACTGTCTCTTCCGTGAATCAGGAATATAAATTAAACTTAATATAGACATGGGTGAGGGAATGAGTGACTATGAATGTAATTAGTGAAGGAATTAGTGGGGAATCTTACGTATACTGTCTGTTCCGTGAATCAGGAATATAAATTAACTAAGTATAAACAAGGGTGAGGAAATGAGCGAGTATGAATTGTGAAGGAGTAAGGCATGGAGTATATACCTTTGCGTGCATATGTGAGGTTCTACGTTGAGTGGATGTAATTGTCATGTGAAATATTAACCAAAACACTTCTTCTTTCCTACACTTAATTAATGACAATACCTCGTGATTGAAGGTGAAAGAGAATACCGTGCGTGTGTGTGTGTGTGTGTGTGTGTGTGTTGTGTGTGTGTGGTGTGTGTGTGTGTGGTGTGTGGGTGTGTGTGGTGTGTGGTGTGTGGTGTGGGTGTGGTGTGTGTGTGTGTGTGTGTGTGTGGTGGTGTGTGTGGGTATGTGTGTGTGGGTGTGTGTGGTGTGTGTGGGTGTAGTGTGTGGGTGTGGGTGTGGGTGTGGTGGGGTGTGGTGTGGTGTGGTGTGTTTGGGTGTGGTGTGTGTGTGGTATGGAAGTGGAGGTGTGGAGAGAGAGAGAGAGAGAGAGAGAGAGAGAGAGAGAGAGAGAGGAGAGAAGAGAGAGAGGAGAAGAGAGAGAGAGAGAGAGAGAGGAGCGAGAGAGAGAGAGAGAAGAGAGAGAGAGGAGAGAGAGAGAGGAGAGAGAGAGAGAGAGAGAGAGAGAAGGGTGAAATGAGAACAGTAAGCAAGTCTCGCCTCGTTGCATTCAAAATGAGAAGTGTATCATTAAGTTGATGTATCACTGAATCAGACTTAAAACGAGGCCATAATGGGCGTCTAAATTACCATTGAAACATAAAATAAAGCTACTGTAATGGTGGTAGTAGTAGTAGTAATAATAATAATTGTAGTAGTAGTAGCGAGCTTATACTTTTCAGAACTTCTGCTTACTCTCATACGGACTTGCAGGAACCATTAATGCAAACAAGCACAAAATCCTTCCCACACCTGTGCCGAGTCTCATTAAAGTGGACATTACAAGGACTGCGGCAAGACAAGGATGTTATGTACCCAAAATTACCTCTTATTCGCCTAGCAACGCTCCATTAAAAACACATAAAAGGTGAGGAAGTATGAAAAATTAATCTGTATACTTATTAATGAGTGAGTGTAGAAAATTGTCCCTAGATACTAATAATGGGTGTGTGTTTGTGTGTATTAGAGAGAGAGAGAGAGAGAGAGAGAGAGAGAGAGGGGGAGAAGAGAGAGAGAGAGGAGAGAGAGAGAGAGAGAGGAGAGAGAGAGAGAGAGAGAGAGAGAGAGAGAGAGGAGAGAGAGGAGAGAGAGGAGAGGAGAGAGAGAGAGAGAGAGAGAGAGAGAGAGAGAGAGAGAGAGAGGAGAGAGAGAGAGAGAGAGAGAGAGAGAGAGAGAGAGAGAGAAGACAGACAGACAGACAGACAGACACAGACAGACAGACAGACAGACAGACAGACAGACAGACAGACAGACAGACAGACAGACAGACAGACAGACAGACAGTAATGAGAAGGTTACTGAAATAAGACGAGGCGTACAAAGGGGAAAGGGGAAGGGTTACGTAAGCGAGGACTGACAGCCGTGTAGGAGGGAGAGAGGAACACAAAGGCAAGAATAGGAATAGGAATTATAAGAACAAGGCAGGAAGAGGGAACACCAGACATGCCTTTTGGTCAAGTGTGAAGGGTGCCTTTCCTTCTCTAATATGTTTTCTTGCAGATTTTGCTTAATTCAACAGGCGGGGAAGCGTGAGGGTGATTGCGGAAACCCTGAAGTGATAAAGATAAAATAAAGAAAGAAAACTATAGCCCTCAAATGTAATCCAACTGGTGGTACAATATTTGCATCTTAACCCCTTGAGGCCCAGAACGTAATTTCCATTGTACTTTGGCTACCGTTAGATTATTTTTAGTGAGTATAAGCAATATTTTATAGATATGACCTGTTTAGTATCCTTGTCGACTAACTAATTTGGTATATTCAGTTACTTTTCGTAGTTTTATGGCTCGACAACATACAATTTTTTATAGTAAAGGAAAGATCTGGTCGCGAAGGGGTTAAGTTTGGAGGTCGTGAAGAACGAATTAGATTTTTTAACTACTCCTGCGTCCCTACCTTGTATTTTTTTGTGTTGCATTACAGTCATAAATATCAGGACAGTAATTTATCTTGCAGTAAACGGAAATGACATGCAAATAGTAGTCCAGCACAAGACATTTCGCTCTGTATTTCGCTCAGTAAGTATATAGGTGTGGAATAATCATTTCAGACGCGCGACATTCGGTATTTGGTGTCAGTCTTGCCTCGCTGTGACAGATTCCACCGCGCCTCAACTATTTCATTTAACGTAAACTTGAGAATTACTACTGTCTCTCCTCCTGCATAACGTGTATTTCTGACGCGACAGGAAGCAGGAAGTCGTCGCACACTGCTGACAATTGATAAGGTTGAGGGCGACAAGGCTTCCACGTAATGATACCAAACGATCTGAAATTGTGGTCGATCTGTGCTGGAAACTGACAACCATGGCGAGAAATTAACAATTCGAAGAACGTAAAATCTTTTATTCTTAACACTGAATCATGTAAACCTGGCGACGCTGAAACAAATTACCCCTTGAGGGATTACCGAGCTTTTTTACACATTCAGTCACGTAGTAATTCTGGGTAAAAGTTCAACGAGAATGCCGCAACTTACTTATTCAACGTAATGTCAACGCGCTGCACAAAAGTAAATGTCAACTCAATTGCAGCAAAAAACAAATATTGAAAGTATACGAGTCGAGAATGTATAAAAAAATGTTACGAGTACCTTAAGCAAATGAGTCTTACGAACAGCTGAGCTTAGAGGCAAAAAAAATTACAATAACCCCTTCAACCCCAGATCTTTCCTTCGCTATATATAAAAAAAGTCTGTAGTTAGCCATAAAATTACGAAAAAAAGCTGAATATATCTAATTTGCTAGTGGATAAGGATACTAAACAGGTCATATATATAATGTATTCCTTATATTCATTTAAATCGTCTAATGGAAATCATAATAAAATTTGAATCACGTTCTGGGCCTCAAGGGGTTATTCCACGATTCTACCAAGCACAAGATGAGATGTAATGGTCCTTTCTGTCCCAAACTCCCTTTACACAGTGTCGCCTTCAGCTATTCACGCCCACAAGCGATGCAGCGAGGAGTGTCCACATGCATATGCTTTCTAGGGAACAAAAGAAAAGTGAAAAGAAAAAAAAATAGTCCCAGGTTGTTCCAAGAAGGATTTCTGTCCCATGAGCACGAGCTTCAGTTTAACGAACTTCCCAGTTCGCTGCGTCTCCCGCCCGCCTCTGACTTAATTATCACGTCCGCCACACAGTTGCTCATCTGGAAGACACTAATTAAGGAAAGCTAATTACTGGTTGATACTGACGGCAGCCTCCCGCGAAGGGTTTGTTTGGCTCGAAAATGTAGTCGACCCACGATCACGAGTAGGTGTTGTGGGGGCGGGGCAGAGGTTGTGGGGGCGTGATAGAGATTGTAGGGAGTGGGAAAGAAGAGGTAAAAAAGGGAAAAAGGGGAAGGAGGAAGAGGAGGGGTAAGAATGACTTATAATTAATAGCAACATAAACGATAAAAAGTGTGTTTTTTAATGGAATCCACTGATATTATAAAGTTCCTCTCTAGTCATACCCTGCCCTCTACAAGCCATACCCCCTTCCTCCCAGCTATACCCCTTCCTCTCAGCTATGCTCCCTTTCATCCAAGCTATGCCCACTTCTTTCCAGCTATGCCCCCTTCCTTCCTCCCAGCCATGCTCCCCCCCTTTGCAACCAGTCATGCCCCCCATCCCCCTTCCTGGCAACCCAACAATGAGAGTGCCAGGCTCGGGGCGACACACACGAGGGACTAATGAGCTTTGATCAGTATTCCGAGTTTGCAAATTGTAACTTTTTCCCCAGTTTCTCTTTATGTCTCACTTCCCCTCTATCTGTGCTTGGTAACAGCGGGGAGGGAGGACTCAGGGCCTTCTTACATAGGCTACTTTTAGAATAGGGAGATAAAGGGAATGGACTACAAAAGGGAGACATGTAAATAGGTCTCCATCTTCGAATCCCTTGTGACTGAAATTTGTCGATTTTGCATAACTCAAACGGCCTGGAATGAAGAGAAAAAAATTTGTAATAGTCCTACAACTTTAAACTAACATGTTCAGACAAGTTACAAGCCGAAACGATGGCCACTACAAATGTCCAGTCTATAAAGAGAAGAGATACAAAAAAAATCTTGTTCCAATACGATCCCAGTCCATTCACTCGTACCGAACGGCTTTTCCCGCCAAATAAAAAATCCTTACAATATACGATGAGATTTGTTAATAAAAAGCAATGTATAGAAAGCGGCCAAAATATCACACCTTTTACCGACTGTACTGCCTCACAATTTCGAGGAAAGAGAAGGAGAAAAGGGTGGTAGGGATGGAGGGAGGAGGGAGAGGTAAGAAGAGGAGGAGATGAGGAGAGGGGAGAGGTGGTAAGGGAGAGAAGAAGGGAGGGAGGGAGGGAGACATTGGGGAAACTGAAAAGGATAGGAGTAAGAAAATTAATAAAGGTAAGAGATGGTAACAAAAAAACAAACAAAAAAAAGGAAAAAGAATGTTGAAAATTTTGCAAATAGGAAATGATGAGGAAAAGAGAATTAATTAAAGCAAAGAAGAAGCAAAAAGATAGATAGATAGATAGGATGGAAGAAGCAGAGATATAGATAGATAGGATGGAAGAGCAGGGATATGGAATGGTGAGGGACGGAGGGATAGAAAACATGAAATAAACCACCAGAAAACTAGGCTGTAATAAGTGAAAAGGTTACGGTAGGGACAGGGCGAGTGGGAGGAGCAATGCAAGGTTACCTGTCCCAATACACCTGTGTTTCCCGCCCACCTGTGTCGTTAATTCAGGGCACAAGAGGAAGGAGGCGTTCAGGTGTGTTCCCTTAAAGGTGGTCTTAATTAACTCAGGAATAATAAAAGCGACGAGAAGTAAGTAAATGAGTCAATATTGGCTAAGTTAATGAGTAAATAAGTTTATGAAAAAATAAATGAGCTGTTCTGAAGAGAGAGAGAGAGAGAGAGAGAGAGAGAGAGAGAGAGAGAGAGAGAGAGAGAGAGAGAGAGAGAGAGAGAGAGAGAGAAGAGAGAGGAGAGAGAGAGAGAGAGAGAGAAGAGAGAGAGAGAGAGAGAGAGAGAGAGAGAGAGAGAGAGAGAGAGAGAGAGAGAGAGAGAGAGAGAGAGAGAGAGAGAGAGAGAGAAGGGGGGGCCAGATAAAAATAGGTTCCAGCTTTAAATTTAGTAGAGCAATAAGATAAAGTCAGAATCCTGTTTTCCATAGTTTGGTGTTTTGCGTTGCACAATTTCACGTGTTAGTTTGCTATGCGATGTATGTACAGAACTATTTAAATATAGAGCACACTGTAGAAACTGCTCACAACTACAAAAAAAAACTCATGCGCTTGGTTGCTTGCATAAGAGCAGGTCTGAATGAAAGAAATTAATATGCGTAGAAAAGAGCGTAAAATGGGGGAGGCGACCTACTTCTGACCCAAAGCAGACTCAAGCTTACCTCAGCTACGACCGACTGTCACCCAACACTTACATGCACAGTGTATATACAAAAACAATAAAAGCATATTAAGACAGCACTGCGAGAGCGTATAGTGATATAAGTGATGGCTGGGAAGGTCGCTATCGAGAAGCGCGTACGGCGGGATAAACTCTGCGGTGATACTTTGCCGCGTTTCACTATCACTAGATTTTTTTTTTGCTTTATTATATTTGTTATTACTATTATTATTATAATTATAATCTTTTCATTATTAGTATCATTATTAATGTTATCATTACCATTAATATTATCATTATAATTATTATTTCTAGTAATATTATTATTGCTACCAGTAGTACCTATATCATTATTTATAATAATGCAAAGAAATTATATTATTATTAACATTACCATTATTGTTATTACAGGGA
>JACEEZ010012186.1:945000-947500 GCA_016584305.1 Chionoecetes opilio | reverse complement strand
ATGGAATCTTTTTTTATATATTTTACCTCGTATGTTGTGTTCTTTTTCTTGGTGGGAGAAATAGGAGGAGGAAGAAGAGGAGGAGGAGGAAGAGGAAGGGAAGTGAAGGTTACATTATATTCGTATTCTAAACTTTTTTTACCTCCCTCCACATTAGCATTGACTCCCCTTCCCTCATTCCCCCCTCTAAACCCCTCTTTTTTCCCCTCTCACACTCCCACCCTCACTTCAATCTTGATTTTCCTTTTTAACCCATCTTTTGTCCCTTCCTTTCCTTACTTATAACGGCCTCTCCTATCCCTCCTCCTCCTACTACTATTACTACTACTACTACTACTATTACTATTACCACCATCACCTTCCCTCATTCCTATACTTTCTCAGATCCCACCAAATTTACATTTTCTAAGGCTGATTCACCCTCATTTCAACTGACTTATTGAAATTTCTCCGTCGCGTACTCACATGGAATTGGAAGTGCGGTAAAGGGAGTTAGGGGTATGGGAGGTATGGGATGGAAGGCCTATTGCTTCGTGGACAAGACGTGAAGGGAGAGAGAGGCGTGAGGTGAGAGGCATGTTGGGCAAGAGGAAGTTTCTTGGTAAAGGATAATGCCCTCTAGGAGTGGTGAACCGCGTCTCCCGGAGGTAAACATGAACTTGTGGTGTCGTTTCTGTGACACCTGAAGCGACATAGAGGGACCTGAAGCGACATAGAGGGACCTGAAGCGACATAGAGGGACCTGAAGCGACATAGAGGGACCTGAAGCGACATAGAGGGATCTGAAGCGACATAGAGGGACCTGAAGCGACATAGAGGGACCTGAAGCGACATAGAGGGACCTGAAGCGACATAGAGGGACCTGAAGCGACATAGAGGGACCTGAAGCGACATAGAGGGATCTGAAGCGACATAGAGGGATCTGAAGCGACATAGAGGGATCTGAAGCGACATAGAGGGATCTGAAGCGACATAGAGGGATCTGAAGCGACATAGAGGGATCTGAAGCGACATAGAGGACCTGAAGCGACATAAGGGACTGAAGCGACATAGAGGGACTGACGATAGAGGACGAAGCGACTAGAGGGATCTGAAGCGACATAGAGGGATCTGAAGCGACATAGAGGGATCTGAAGCGACATAGAGGGACCTGAAGCGACATAGAGGACCTGAAGCGACATAGAGGGACTGAGCGACATAGAGGGACCTGAAGCGGACATAGAGGGATCTGAAGCGACATAGAGGATGAAGCGACATAGAGGGATCTGAAGCGACATAGAGGGACCTGAAGCGACATAGAGGGACCTGAAGCGACATAGAGGGATCTGAAGCGACATAGAGGGATCTGAAGCGACATAGAGGGACCTGAAGCGACATAGAGGGATCTGAAGCGACATAGAGGATCTGAAGCGACATAGAGGGATGGAAGCGACATAGAGGGACCTGAAGCGACATAGAGGGATCTGAAGCGACATAGACTGAAGCGACATAGAGGGACCTGAAGCGATAGAGGGATCTGAAGCGACATAGAGGGACCTGAAGCGACATAGAGGGACCTGAAGCGACATAGAGGGACCTGAAGCGACATAGAGGGATCTGAAGCGACATAGAGGGACCTGAAGCGACATAGAGGGACCTGAAGCGACATAGAGGGACCTGAAGCGACATAGAGGGACCTGAAGCGAATAGAGGGACTGAGCGACATAGAGGGATCTGAAGCGATAGAGGGATCTGAAGCGACATAGAGGGACCTGAAGCGACATAGAGGGATCTGAAGCGACATAGAGGCTGAAGCGACATAGAGGGATCTGAAGCCATAGAGGGATCCTGAAGCGACATAGAGGGATCTGAAGCGACATAGAGGGATCTGAAGCGACATGAGGGACTGAAGCGACATGAGAGGGACTAAGGGACCTGGACTAGCGACATAGAGGGATCTGAAGCGACATAAGAGGATGAAGCGACATAGAGGGACCGGAAGCGCATGAGAGGGAACTGAAGCGACATGAGGGATCTAAGCGAACGAGGGATCGAAGCGACATAGGGGATCTGAAGCGACAGAAGGATCTGACGAATAGAGGGATCTACGCATAGAGGGACTGAGCGACATAGAGGGATCTGAAGCGACATAGAGGGACCTGAGCGACATAGAGGGATCTGAAGCACATAGAGGTGAACTAGAGCGACATAGAGGGACGAAGCGACAAGAGGGACTGAAGCGACATAGAGGGACTGAAGCGACTAGAGGGATCTGAAGCGACTAGAGGGACCTGAAGCGAAAGAGGGATCGAAGCGACATAGAGGGACTGAAGCGACATAGAGGAGAACGAAGGGGATTTGAGGACTGAGCGACTAGAGGGACTAAGCGACATAGAGGACTGAAGCGACATAGAGGGATCTGAAGCGACATAGAGGGACCTGAAGCGACATAGAGGGATCTGAAGCGATATTGAGGGATCTGAAGCGACATAGAGGGACCTGAAGCGACATAGAGGGATCT
>JACEEZ010012186.1:872500-940000 GCA_016584305.1 Chionoecetes opilio | reverse complement strand
ATCGCAGAGCCGTGACAGCCAAAGACACCTCGATCATAGGAAAAAACTAAGCTGTCAAAAACTTCCACGAGTCGCAGCTTAACTAAATCCATCACGCGTACACACTCGTCACATGTATTATACTCAAAAGCTGACCCTCGTCCGTCTCCACCACATCCAATATCACCCACACACGATAAAGACAAATATCTCACTTTACGTCTTTTTGGCCTCTTGTAGCTTCCTTATTTTCTTATGTTCTTACGTCCTCATTTTATCCACACCAGTAACTCCTTTGAGACAGTCGCCCATAGGGAAGAGATACGCTGACTGGATGGGAATAATATGTTTCAGCATTTCATTATGGACGCTTGGCTTAAGACATAAGTTGATAGCACGTCTGAGAAGGTATAGCACTTGGCATGGTACAAGTTCATTAGTAACACGTGCTCCCTTTTCTTTATACGAGCTGTTTTGTCCCCGTACGGTATACTTCTTCCTCCTCCTATACTAATACCCCTTCCTATCCCCCTTTTTGTTCTATGTTGCCTCAGCCAGCCGTCCCTCCCTCCCTCCAAGTACATATCTATGCCCCCAGTCCCCCTCCATCTGCCCCAACCCGCCACCACTGGTAAACAAACTGGGCTTTAAGGGGACGGCGTAGCGGAGAGGTTGACGGGGTGTGGCGGCGAGGGATGTGACAAGGGCTTGGCGTGTGTGTGTGTGTGTGTGTGTGGCGTAGTTTGACGGGATGGGGACAGGCGACAGCTGTGTTTGTTTTCCTTGCAATGTACTCCAAATAACGTTACCTAAACATTCACTGACACTTCATCACCGCCACCTCATGTGTTATTTAGTATAAGGGTGTGAGAGGACCTTTTTTCCTGCCCCAAAACGTAGAATAATTTATATAGCTATTTTTTGTGGGGCAGTCCTTTTGGGTTTTTTTCATATATTGTAAATAAGAAATTGAAAAAAATGTGTACGCCAACGTCAGTCACGATATTTTCTGTTTCGAAATACTGCCCTTAAACAAGTAACATCTATGCTAAGGAAATACACTTTTGGGCAAGGCAGGTAGTAGCAACACCCAACACACTAAAATATCAAACGCAAACGCAAAATATCAAACCACCAAAAATACTAACAAAATCTTAAAACATCTACAAGTACAAAGCATTAACCCCTTCACGCCCAGATCTTTGCTTTACTATAAACGAAATCGTCTATTGTTAGCCATAAAACTACGATAAATAGCTGAATATACTAATTTAGCTACTGGGCAGAGATACTAAACAGGTTATATCTATAAAATTTGCTTGTATTCACTAAAAAGCGTCTAATGGTACCCAACTTACAATGGAAATTACGTTCTGGGCCTCAAGGGGTTAATAGTAATACCCGAGACCTTACGACAAAGGGAACAAAGATATCAGACTCTCAGGCTATCGTAGTATCGTACCCTACACGTCACACCAATAACTCTCACCCACCACCACCATCGAGGCACGAACCTTCCACACACGCGTCTATGAATACCACCCACCACCGAGGACCTCCGCCATCAGAGTCAACCCTCCCATTGGCATCACGTGAAACAACGGCTAATCGTGGCAGGGCGGTCGTCAGTGCGAATTAACCCCTTGAGACCCAGAACGTAATTTCCATTGTTATTTGTGTACCATTAGACGATTTTTAGTGACTATAAGCAATATTTAATAGCTATGACCTGTTTAGCATCCTTGTCGACTATCTTATTTGGTTTATTTAGTTATTTTCGTAATTTTATGGCTGACAACAAACAATTTTTTATAGCAAAGGAAAGATCTGGGCTTGAAAGGGTTATCCAGCAGCCTTGGAGCGCTGTGCCTTTGTGTCCGCCGCGTGTCAAGCTCATTAATTTCTTCGTTAATTAACCATATAAAGGATTGAATAATAGTGAACCACGAAATAAACCCAAGAGTTGATCGCAAATTCAATAGATGTAAAAACACCGAGCTGAGATTATTGCAGTACAAAATTGTCTATTAAGAAAACTGAATAGGTACAGTAAGTTATGTGATTTGAAAGGCCAAAGTATGATAATTATAATTGAAGCGGAAAAATCAAGTAAACAAATGAGTAAACAATAGCAATAAGCTAAAGAATACAAACTAATATCATATCTACACACACACACACACACACACACACACACACACACACAAACACTCCCACACACACACACACAAACATACACACACACACTTTTCGGCAATCGTACCTAATCAAGAAATATATCAGAAATATAAATGAATCCGGCGTACCAATAACCCTATGTCGGTAATATTCCTTCTACTTCTTTTTCCTCCTCCTTCCAATTCTTTCTTCTCCTCCTCCTTCCAATTCTTTCTTCTCCTCCTCCTTCCAATTCTTTCTTCTCCTCCTCCTTCCAATTCTTTCTTCTCCTCCTCCTTCAATTCTTTCTTCTCCTCCTCCTTCCATTTTTTTCTCCTCCTGCTACTTCTTCTTATCCCTCCTTCCTTTTCTCCTCTCTCTTTACTTCGTTCGTGGTGTGTGTTGTGTGTGTGGTGCACAACAACTTACCCTTTCTCTCTTCATACGAGGCAAAGACAAGTACTCTCTCTTCCTACGAGGCAAAGACAAGTACAGTCTTTGCCTAAATGGTCGAAAATCTGAGTAAAATCCATGCCTACGTATCTTTCAATACAAACTACGTCCTAATCGTTGGATATAAGAACTAAAATGTGTTATTCCTCAATACAGTTTAGCTCCATTAATATATCCATCTCGCTGTACAAAATTATGTGATGCGTTAGTGAGCATATATACATAATGGTTTGGCCGCGTAATATATTGCTGTCATTTCACCCACTATAAATATATGATTCCGACACACAGTATTTTCATATTAATAACCTCTCAAAATGTTCTGGCATCACTGATTCAGCCATTAGTCACTACAGGCCATATTTTTTCTCTTTTTCGTTGAAAGTGAAGCTGAATATGACACACACACACACACACACACACACACACTCACACAGTGACACACACACACACATACACGTAAAAAAGTAAAAATATGTATTATAAAAATAACACGTATAATTACTCCTTAAACGCAGTAAATCCACAAAACATGAACCTCGCTGTGACTCACGTCGTACTTAAACTGAAGGGCAAAATTATAAGGAAAATATTAATCCATTCTCCTCTAGTCCCCCCCTAAAACCGGCCATACACGCACAGGCCCGGCCTATCCGGCCGACAAAAAGGAAGGAAGGAGTCCGGGTGAGTTGTTATTATTATTGAGTCCGGGTGGGTTATTATTATGATTATGAAGGACTCCGGGTGATTATTTATTACCTATTTGCCTATCAGTATACTTTCACAGGATTGATTCAAGCTCATAATGTGGTACTATACTGCGGAATAATAATTACTCGTCAGGCGTCAGGATTCTTGTCACTAACGCGAATGTTTGGTGGTAGTAGTTAGTAGTTATAAACCACATCTTAAAACCGTAACTTTTTTTGTGTGATAAGTAAGTCCACTTCATACCTTAACTTACTATAACAAACATATTAAACTTATATTAACAAAGTGACATCATTGGTGGGTTGTTTTTATACCGCCGAAATATCTCACACTGAAAGTAAGGGACGCCGTCATCGAGCAGAGAAGGAAGGGGAGGATTGGGGGGTTAAGCCTCAAGGAACAGGGAGGAGGAGGGGGCAGATTGTGGGGGGTTATGACATAAAGAAACTCACTCACTCAACCTCATAACCTTCCCTTCATCATATCGAGGTTCTCCATATACCGTACAATACGCCATGAATAAACATATAAATAACCTCACTCAGTCATTCAAACACGACGAGTGAGTGAAATATCACAAGGGAAAACATGATGACACAAAATGGCTGGCTACTCACGGCGACGCGCAGCTCAGTGGGCATCCTGCATATAACATCCGGTCTGCTTCCTGCCTACACACGGCCTGCCCGAAGCTTGCAGGCAGCCAGGGTACCTTAACACACCACAATACAAACGGTAACACTATATTTGGATACGCGAACCCTCTAATTGCGTTACAGTACAAGGAAATAGAGGATAGCGGCAGACCACTCGTCCTGCGGCACCGACGCCGCTGCCGCTGCCGCGCGCAAGCCTCCTGCCTCCCAAAGTCCCACTAAAGTTCACAGATGCAAGTACCAAACGACTCGCAAAGCCTCGACTCTTTAGTTTCTTTTTACGTTTTTCTCCTTGATTATTGTACTGTGACTTGCTAATCTGGTGTCTACAGTGAGCTTTTTAGCGTTGTTTTGATGACTGTAAACGTGCCAGATATATGTATAGCTTGATTGTTGAAAGAATTAAGATCACAAACTCTTGAGTAATTAACTATGCTTCGATTGTTTCGAAGTATCTATGAGATGTATGAGAGAGAGAGAGAGAGAGAGAGAGAGAGAGAGAGAGAGAGAGAGAGAGAGAGAGAGAGAGAGAGAGAGAGAGAGAGAGAGAGAGAGAGAGAGAGAGAGAAATATTATGTCCAGTTTGTCAGTTTTTTATTTTGGCGATAGAACAATACTGAGATTAAATCAAACTCCCGACCAGTGGCGTTGATACGGGGGTGGGGGCACGTGACCCCCATGAAAATCCTGTGCCCCCCCCTCCCCCCACTGGCCATAGCAGCAGTAGCAACACCCAACACACTAAAATGTCAAACGCAAACGCAAAATATCAAGCCACCAAAAATACCAACAAAATCTTGAAACATCTACAAGTACAAAGCATTAACAGTAATACCCGAGACCTTACGACAAAGGGAACAACGATATCAGATTCTCAGGCTATCGTAGTATCGTACCCTACACACACCACACCAATAACTCACCCTCCACCACCATCGAGGCACGAACCTTCCACACACGCGTCTATGAATACCACCCACCACCGAGGACCTCCGCCATCAGTCAACCCTCCCATAGAACAAGAAGTAACGGATTCAAACTGGAAAAGCGTAATTTAAAAAGGAAATAGGGAAAAACTGGTTCACAAATAGGGTGGTGAATGATTGGAATGGACTAAGTCGTCAGGTGCTCAATGCGGGGTCTATTGGAGTCTTTAAAAGGAGTCTGGATAAACTCATGGATGGGGAAAGAGGTGGATATAGGTAGAGTTAAGTAACAGGAACTACCTCGTGTAGGTCTCACGGCCTCTTGTAGCTACCTTATTTTCTTATGTTCTTCTGATGTTCTTAATAGAGGTGGTAATATGCAAGGAGACAGACCCATGTATCTCCTCCCCCCCACCGAAGATTTGAGCCCAAGACCTTAGTTGTGAGCCGAATGCATTGACCACTACACCATCGGGCCACTTAACTAGCAATCCCACCGCCAACTACACTGCATTATGGTCACTACTACTCTTTAGTGATGTCAGCCTGGATGGTTCACCCTACCCCCAGCCTTGAGATCAAAGATTTCCCCTCAGCTAGGTCACTCAGACCCTAGAGCTCTGCCAGGCTGATCCTTGTGTCATCACTCAGGGCAGCTAAATGTTGAAGAATTGTTTCAGATAAAAACTTCACATTATGAAGAAACAGAAACAAACTTAAGAAGAGAGGAGAGAGGGAGGTGCAAAATGTGCCTCCCAAAACAGAACACTAGACCAGTGGCATACACACTCCCAGAGCAGGTGGTGTGTGCAATCAGTATACATAAATAACCTAGGATACTCCACGGTAAAAGTAATACATATCATACATCACACAGAAATGGTTATTTCTGACCAAAAAAAGTTGTCACAAAAATGTTCATGTGTCAAATAAATATATTTACAAAAATTACATTCTATCATTTGGTGCCCATAGAGTGGTCCCCTTAGGCGAGGGCCATTCACCACCCTCTACAGGCCACCCGTCAAGGCCATGGCTGCGTCCTGCTCCTCACTGTCAAGGTACACGTCAGCATCCAAGACGAACATTGTGTTGGAGGAGGAGCATTATAGGTTAACATATAAATCAAGGTGCCTATAGATAAGGAGGATAAGTGCCTCTATCTCTCCAATTCCTCAGGGACTAACACATAATCATGACCTGTGGGGTAGTTATTCCTATAATAGTAATAAATAAGTGTATTACTATTATAGAAGCATTATTATTGTAATAGTCACACTCTAAGGCCCTTTGATAGCCTCAGAAAGGGTAAACACATAATACAGGGTGCATAACATCATGTAGGTTGGTGCCTGCATATGGCAAGCATGGGTAGGGAGGAGGTTTTTTTTCTCATAATTTGTACATTTCAGCCTATAGCGCCTGTAGACAATATCACCTCCAGGGCTCGGATGGTAGGCCCCGGATGTTCACTAAAGGGCTGTAATAGTTAGCCCTCCCCCGTGATGGTGCAGGCAGGATTTTTATAGTGGGGCATGTGATTAGAGGCTCATGCTGCCCCCCTGTGTCCTCCGATGCACTCGCTGTCGATGGTAGAGTTATAGGCAACATGTGGGTATTCTTCAGCCACACGACAATGACAGAAATATATTTTGTACCTGGCAGGGCTCGAACTCGGAATACTGAGCTCATCCCTACCCAACGCTAACCACTCAGCTACCGCCTCCTTGAGAGTAGCCAAGTAGTCAATAGGTACTCCAAACAGGGGCCTCATTTTGTCTTTAAATGCGGGAGGGGACAATCAGCAACAGACTATCTTGTGTGTGAGCTTTCAAACCAGTATAAACCACTGGTGGGAGTATCAATACGAGCTTTGTGACGGGAGAAAATGTGGTTTAAAAATTTTGACATCTCTCAACTGTGCGCAGTGTCTTCAAAACAAGGCGGCGGACGGCGCAATTACCGGTCTACTCGCAAACTTGCGCCGCCTACTTTAAAAAAAAAAAAAAAGTCACCACTATATACCATAAATATTGTATGAAAGGAATAAATTTGACCCTGAAAAACAGCCAGAATGCATATTTTAACACCTTCAAAGCCGTGGGACCCCCGGCCTATCAAGCAGCGCCTCGCTTTGATCGGCTTTCAATCAATCTCCACCTCCTACTTTCTTCATTCCAACTCCTACTTTAAAAGAAAATTAAAACACTGATTACATACACATACGACAGCTTAGAGGCATAGATGGAGCTGCGTGAGTAATAGAAAGCAAGATTTAGACCTAAATTGTTACCACCCGACCAGGAAATCAAACCCATTCGATATTAAAATATATGCTCAGTATTCTCTACATATATAAGAAGAAAAGAAACAGGAGCATGGACAGAGAATTGACAGACTCTTCAATTAACTATTTTTATTCCACAAAACAAGAAAAAGAGCTTGAGATAAATCATTGTTCTTGAATTTTTCACTTTACTTTACTGATCTCACTAATGCAAAACACAAAACACAGATACAACAAATAACATGGCAATAATATGAGGAGCACTTACCACTTTCATACTGCTTATAGGAGGAGCACTTACCACACTTTCATTCTGCTTATAGGAGGACCACTTACCACACTTTCATTCTGCTTATAGGAGGACCACTTACCACACTTTCATTCTGCTTATAGGAGGAGCACTTACCACACTTTCATTCTGCTTATAGGAGGACCACTTACCACACTTTCATTCTGCTTATAGGAGGACCACTTACCACACTTTCATTCTGCTTATAGGAGGACCACTTACCACTTTCATTCTGCTTATAGGAGGACCACTTACCACTTTCATACTGCTTATAGGAGGAGCACTTACCACTTTCATTCTGCTTATAGGAGGACCACTTACCACACTTTCATTCTGCTTATAGGAGGACCACTTACCACACTTTCATTCTGCTTATAGGAGGACCACTTACCACTTCATTCTGCTTATAGGAGGACCACTTACCACACTTTCATTCTGCTTATAGGAGGACCACTACCACACTTTCATTTCTGCTTATAGGAGGACCACTTACCACTTTCATTCTGCTTATAGGAGGACCACTTACCACACTTTCATTCTGCTTATAGGAGGACCACTTACCACACTTTCATTCTGCTTATAGGAGGACACTGACCACACTTCATTCTGCTTATAGGAGGACACTACCACACTTTCATTCTGCTTATAGGAGGACCACTTACCACTTCCATTCTGCTTATAGGAGGACCACTTACCACACTTTCATTCTGCTTATAGGAGGACATACCACTTCATTCTGCTTATGAGACACTACCACACTTTCATCTGCTTATAGAGGACACTTACCACTTCATTCGCTTATAGGAGACCACTACACACTTTCATTCTGCTTATAGGAGGACCACTTACCACACTTCCATTCTGCTTATAAGAGGACCACTTACCACACTTCATTCTGCTTATAGAGGACACTTACCACACTTTCATTCTGCTTATAGGAGGACCACTTACCACACTTTCATTCTGCTTATAGGAGGACCACTTACCACACTTTCATTCTGCTTATAGGAGGACCACTTACCACACTTTCATTCTGCTTATAGGAGGACCACTTACCACACTTTCATTCTGCTTATAGGAGGACCACTGACCACACTTTCATTCTGCTTATAAGAGGAGCACTTACCACACTTTCATTCTGCTTATAAGAGGAGCACTTACCACACTTTCATTCTGCTTATAGGAGGACCACTTACCACACTTTCATTCTGCTTATAGGAGGACCACTTACCACACTTTCATTCTGCTTATAGGAGGAGCACTTATCACACATTCATTCTGCTTATATGAGGAGCACTTACCACTTTCATTCTGCTTATAGGAGGACCACTTACCACACTTTCATTCTGCTTTATCAAGACATACTCCACCACGGAGTCTGAGGGCGGCACCGGCCTTGCCTCGGTGGCCAGGGACTGAGTGTTGACGTAGATCCACACAAAGGCTCCACGCGACACCCTGAGGCTTGGCCGGTGCTTGTACTTCTGTGACACGTTGGCTGAAATAGTAAAGGCTATTAAGAACATAACATAAGAAAATAAGGAAGCTACAAGAGGCCGCGAGACCTACACGTGGCAGTTCCTGTACTTATTCTAGTTCCTATATTGGGGATCAAAACACTACACAATAAAGTTCTGCAATACTGCTAAAGAAATATATAAATCAAGTATAGACGTCCAGCCTCTGGCCCCTTTGCTTTTGGCTCAGTTCTTGCGGCTGGAACGTGGCAGCGAGCCACGTTCCAGCCAATTAACTCATTACGTGAATTACTCATTAAGGGCTTGTTCTATGCAAAAAGTTTGTTATACAGACCCCCATTGATTTTGACAGCACTACTTGGATGTCAAATGTCAGCTGAATCCGACAATAATTAAGAGTAGTTTACGCTAATTACTCATTAAGGGCTTGTTTTACGCAAAATAATTCTTCAGACGACCCCCATTGATTTTGACAGCACTACTTGCATGTCAAATTTCAGCTCAATCCGACAATAATTAGGAGTAGTTATACACTTTTAGGCGGAAACTTGGTTCCACGGGTCTTATGGTAAGCGACAATTATGTAATATGCATACAAATTCAAATTGAAGACAAAAACTAAAAACATTATGAATGGCGACAAATGAATTGGAAGTGTTTCATCCACCGTCTAACCTCATAAGACATTGCGGGAAAATCTGATGTTAAACAGAAATATTATTGATGCGTATACATTCACCTACATGAGAGAAGACATGATAATGATGCACAAAAGACCATTTTTCTAAATAAATGAAGATCCGTGGAATGTGCTAAAAGGGAAAATGGTGTCCGCTAGCAGTACACGTAAATTTAAGGAAAATTATAACTATTTGGTTTAAAAACATGGGACATTATACTCTCCACTCAATCCTGTTAATATGTATAGATATACGTAATCCCTGTAAAATAGATATATGCAAATAAATGCACATACAAACTGACCCACACATAATTATAAAAGAGGCAAGGACTGCTAGCAATCGTCTCCTGCCCTATTGCCACAGATTATGCCAAAAAATTGTAAAAACGTGTTTGCCTACAATCCTCGCAATTTTCAGCGGCCAGAAATCCACTGAAATATATTCGTCGCAGATTTGTAAATGGATGTATCAGCCATTTAGATAGAAATGAAATAGTGTCAGGAATGTAAGTAAGCCACGTTATGAATGAATAATAAAGTGGCAGAGGATATGTAGGGGAAATTATCAGATCAAGGCATTTTTCAGTATTTCATAATTTTGTCATTTTATTTTTCAACGCTTGAGTTTTAAGGAGTTCTAATGTATCAAATAGTAACGCACATAAAGAAGGAGCGTGCATTGTTGGTGATTTAGTAGTAGAAGGCGTGTATGTGGGTTAAGAATGTACTGGTGATTTGGTAGTAGAAGGCGTGTATGTGGGTTAAGAATGTACTGGTGATTTGGTAGTAGAAGGCGTGTATGTGGGTTAGGAATGTACTGGTGATTTGGTAGTAGAAGGCGTGTATGTGGGTTAGGAATGTACTGGTGATTTGGTAGTAGAAGGCGTGTATGTGGGTTAAGAATGTACTGGTGATTTGGTAGTAGAAGGCGTGTATGTGGGTTAGGAATGTACTGGTGATTTGGTAGTAGAAGGCGTGTATGTGGGTTAAGAATGTACTGGTGATTTGGTAGTAGAAGGCGTGTATGTGGGTTAAGAATGTACTGGTGATTTGGTAGTAGAAGGTGTGTATGTGGGTTAAGAATGTACTGGTGATTTGGTAGTAGAAGGCGTGTATGTGGGTTAGGAATGTACTGGTGATTTGGTAGTAGAAGGCGTGTATGTGGGTTAAGAATGTACTGGTGATTTGGTAGTAGAAGGCGTGTATGTGGGTTAAGAATGTACTGGTGATTTGGTAGTAGAAGGTGTGTATGTGGGTTAAGAATGTACTGGTGATTTGGTAGTAGAAGGCGTGTATGTGGGTTAGGAATGTACTGGTGATTTGGTAGTAGAAGGCGTGTATGTGGGTTAAGAATGTACTGGTGATTTGGTAGTAGAAGGCGTGTATGTGGGTTAAGAATGTACTGGTGATTTGGTAGTAGAAGGCGTGTATGTGGGTTAAGAATGTACTGGTGATTTGGTAGTAGAAGGCGTGTATGTGGGTTAAGAATGTACTGGTGATTTGGTAGTAGAAGGCGTGTATGTGGGTTAAGAATGTACTGGTGATTTGGTAGTAGAAGGCGTGTATGTGGGTTAGGAATGTACTGGTGATTTGGTAGTAGAAGGCGTGTATGTGGGTTAAGAATGTACTGGTGATTTGGTAGTAGAAGGCGTGTATGTGGGTTAGGAATGTACTGGTGATTTGGTAGTAGAAGGCGTGTATGTGGGTTAAGAATGTACTGGTGATTTGGTAGTAGAAGGCGTGTATGTGGGTTAAGAATGTACTGGTGATTTGGTAGTAGAAGGCGTGTATGTGGGTTAAGAATGTACTGGTGATTTGGTAGTAGAAGGTGTGTATGTGGGTTAAGAATGTACTGGTGATTTGGTAGTAGAAGGCGTGTATGTGGGTTAGGAATGTACTGGTGATTTGCTAGTAGAAGGTGTGTATGTGGGTTAAGAATGTACTGGTGATTTGGTAGTAGAAGGCGTGTATGTGGGTTAAGAATGTACTGGTGATTTGGTAGTAGAAGGCGTGTATGTGGGTTAAGAATGTACTGGTGATTTGGTAGTAGAAGGTGTGTATGTGGGTTAAGAATGTACTGGTGATTTGGTAGTAGAAGGCGTGTATGTGGGTTAAGAATGTACTGGTGATTTGGTAGTAGAAGGCGTGTATGTGGGTTAGGAATGTACTGGTGATTTGGTAGTAGAAGGCGTGTATGTGGGTTAAGAATGTACTGGTGATTTGGTAGTAGAAGGTGTGTATGTGGGTTAAGAATGTACTGGTGATTTGGTAGTAGAAGGTGTGTATGTGGGTTAAGAATGTACTGGTGATTTGGTAGTAGAAGGTGTGTATGTGGGTTAAGAATGTACATGTAATTAATTTGACATTTGATTTCATTTATATTTTTCATTTTTGAGCATGTAAGGCAAATGATAATCCACTGAAGAAATAAAAAGACTTACCAACACTGAAATAGTTGCGATGGCTTTCTGAGGGATTCCCAGTTGTTGATCGATTTGTTAACTCAGAAACTTGCTCATCGTTGAAGTTGTACCACTTGTCTTCAGTCTTGACACGAGCTGTAATTACAATAGATCATGAGAAACATATCAACACGACAATGAGGAGAAAATCAATGCGGTTTTCTTATCACCTGACTTATGAAATGTCAGGCAATTCAAACTTAAAACCTAAAATATTAATCTTTTAGTAATGTTATTTCTTGGGCAAAATGCAAGATTACTCATTTCTTTCTACGAGTCCTCTCTGTTTATTATTATATTATTATATTTTCTTTTCTATTTTCTATTTATTCTTTCTATTTCTCTATTATATTTCTATTCTATTTTCTTTTCTATTATATAATTCTATTTTCTATTTACTCTTTCTATTAACCCCTTCACGCCCAGATCTTTCCTTTGCTATATGAAATCGTCTGTTATTAGCCATTAAATTACGAAAACTAACTGAATATACCACATTAGTTAGTGTACAAGGATACTAAACAGGTCGTATCTATTAAATATTGCTTATATGCCCTAAAAAATTGTATAATGGTACCCAAATTACAATGGGAATTACGCTCTGGGCCTCAAGGGCTTAACTCTTCCCCTACCTGAGAAGTGCTTCACCCAGTGCCCGTGGTGGAAGATGACGGCCGAGAGAGCGTAAGTGGCTGCCACGTGGCTCTGGGTGTGGGACGTGAGGTCAAGGGTCTCGGGGTACACTACATGCAGGCGCCGCTTCAGCTCATGATCCCTGGGCAAAGAGTTCATTGTAAGTTATAAGAGAATTTTGTCATTATGTTTGGGAATAAAAGTGTATATAATATGCATGTACAAAGAAACTAATTCAACTTTACATAGGCAGACAAGAAAAGCATACATATGTGATTTTGATTTTTGCTTTGAAAATATTAATAATGAGCAATTGGCCCCTGGGGAAACAGTTCATTGTGAGTTATAAGAGAACTCCTTCATTATATTTGGGTATTAACAAAAGCATCTCTAATAAGCATGTACAGTAAACTCTCTCTAATTTGAACTTCAGATAATTCGGGAAAGAGTTCATTGTAGGATTTAAGAGAATTTTCCCATTATATTTGGGAATTAACTGAAGCATCTATAAATAAGCATGTACAAAGAAACTGCTTTTTTTTTTACATATGTAGACAAGGAAAGCATACATATAAATGATTTTAATATATGCATAAAAGTATTAGAACATAAGAACATAAGAAAATAAGGAAGCTACAAGAGGCTATGAGACCTACACGTGGTAGTTCCTGTATTAATAATGAACAATTGGTATATTAAACTACTATATTGTTATGTAGTTCCGTCATTTTCACTCTTTTACACTAAGAATTAGGTCCTATACTTACATGAGGCTGTTGTTTCTGATGACTAGAATGGCTGGTAAGGTCTGTATCTTGGGGGTCACAATACGGTCTGCCTTCACCCGGGCCCCACAACCTCCTATGCCCATGTCCTCAGACCCACACACCAGGGACACCCCGGTCTGTGTCTCGGTCTGCAGGTCCACCAAGCACTGATCGAGGGGACACTCATCGCCACTCACATAGGCTGCCATGGTGTAGGAGGTGGCGGGTGCTAGCTGGTTCTCATGTTCTCTTTCACAGCCAGGACACTTCCATCTTATAGGGGAGAGGAGAAACAAATAATAATGAAGAGAAACAACATAAGGCATTGGGGAGAGCTGTTAGAGTGGAAGTTCCAGGTCGCCGTCCACCGGGCAGGCCAAGGAAGACATGGAGGCAGTGTGTTGAAGAGGATCTGGCAGCCTTGGGCATTGAAGAAGTTGAGGCATCAGATACAGATAGTTGGAAGCGTATCATCGGCCGTCTAACCTCATAAAATATTATGGGAAAGACTGACGTTAAACAGAAAAAAGAAGAAACAACATATAAGGCAAATAAGGTAATACAAATTAGCATTGAATATAGCAATGTGTTGTATCTGTGTCTATGAGCTGTAAAGTGGGATTGTAGCCTTTATGTGCCACAATAGGGTTATGAAATCAATGAAAAGTGGAGTCAAATGGAGTCAGTGCTATCCCTCTGTTTCTTTATGCAGTGATTCAAAGCTATAACAAATGTTCTACTTTAGCTCTAAGTGTATGACTATGACATGTCTTGTAGTATCATTTCGCAGATTATCGTTCTATATAAGCTGGAGATCCCTACTATGAATATGTGAGAGCATAAAGAGATCGTGAACTATCTGTGAAACTCTGTGCAATATTTCTTTGGCAGCGCGAGTCTGGCCATCCCTGTCCACTAGACTCGTCCAGGAAAGACCAGAAAGACCATAAATCATGTCAAATTACGTATATAGGTAACAGACAATGCATTTAACTAACAATGATTTCTTACTGAGCCCTGACTTACAAATAGGGAATGCTAGAGATAGAGAGAAAGATAGTTGGAAGCGTATCATCGGCCGTCTAACCTCATAAAATGTAATGAGAAAAACTGACGTTAAAACAGAAAGAAGAAGTACGCCTCTCACCTTGCTATTCTCATGAGTGAGGTGCTGAAGAGGGGACACAGCTCGGGCCCCAGCCTTGGATCGGCCACTAGGGTATCAATGGTGTTCTCCAGGAATTCAGAGACACACTTCAGAACTTCGTGGTCAGCATCCTTGCACATGATCTCTTGAGTAGCATATAATCCCATCTTTTCAAAAACACTCCCAGGACTGCATGCTATGGCTCTATAGAAAACATGATGATTACCATTTATATACATTGTAATACATGCTACAAAACTTAACAGAAGACTTCTTTTTTTCAGTTTCTGACCTGCAATAAGTCCCCATATTAAAAATAAAAAAACGTCTCACATTCGATAGCAGCATTATAAAACTTCATAAAGCATATCTTAATTTGCAAACACATTCCATTAAAAACATACATTTGCAAAAAACATTAGCTTCATAAATATTTTCAATCTGAATTCTTATCAATATGAGATTCCAATTACTATAAATGAAATTCCACATACAAATTAAATAGTAATTAGACGGTACTAAAAGGAACTTACCTATTGCCATGAGTTTCCATCTCTACAAACATGGCCTGCAGAAGATAAAGCATGCAGGAGAGGCTCTCTTCTCCAGCAAATCCTCCCACGGAATTAATGACATTCCTGAAAAGACACATGATTAAAATCTACTTATTAGTGGCATAGGACATATTCAGTGCCTCTTAAGTGTGCATTTGGATATAACTGGTCCCGGCTACTATTAACTTCTTGAGGCTCAGAACGTAATTTCCATTGTAATTTGGCTACCATTAGATGATTTTTAGTGACTATAAGCAATTTTTATAGCTATGATCTGTTTAGTACCCTTGCCACTAACTCATGTGGTTTATTAAGCTATTTTCTTATTTTACGGCTAACAACAGACAATTTTTATAGCAATGGAAAGATCTGGGCGTGAAGGGGTTAATGGCAGTCTTATCATTCACTCATGGCCATACAGCAGCTTTGTTAATGTTTTATTGAATGATTTAAAGGATATATAGGCACAAAATTAATGGAAAATAAACAGGGAGGTATAGCCATGCCAGAAACTCAACTCATATCATCGAACAATATTTGCTTGTATTGCAAAGATGGGGGAAATTCATGAATCTCGTATACTCAAATTCTCAATAATGAATGCTCGTATGAAGTGAGTATACTGGTATGACGTTAAATATTCACACTTGACAGCCAAAAATATAATATACTCTCTTCACATGATCTATGGAACTATGGAAGTAAATGCAAAAACAACTTGAACAACAAACAGAAACAGATCAGTTATATATTCAAGCACTTCCTTACCACTCTCAACACCCTCATCCTTACAGTACCTGAACTTTGGCAGATGGAAGAGAGCTTGCAGGGCAGAGTTAATCCAACATGTGTTAGCAGTGTTCTGGAGGCCAACAGGCGTCGTAGAGTCTCTCGGTTGATCTGTGGGCCGGACTTTCTCCTTTCCAGTCCCATTTTTAAGTTCAGTAAGGCACCAGGGATTAATTGTACACTTCTTCCTGAAAAGTTATGGGGTAGAAAAGTTATAAAGAAAATGCAGTGATCCATGAGAGATACTAGCAACACATGCATATAGAATAACATAAACCTGAAAAGGAGACTGCTAGGGATACAAAGATGTGTAGCTATGGGGTGCAGTCAGTTCGTACACAAGTTGTTTCGTACACCAGTAGATTCGTACACTAAAAAGTTGTTTCGTAGTCTATATGAAACCATAGTCTTTTCGTACACTCAGCTCAGAGTTGAACTTGATTACTAGAGTTACGAAAGGACACCAGGTATGTACGAAAAAACTTACAATCAGTGTACGAAACTACTAACAAAACCTGGGTACGAAACAACTTGTGTACGAAACTCCCTGTAACCGTAGCTACAGTTCTAAGGATGTAAAGAGTGTGAGGAAGTAGATACAGGCTTCAGGAGGAATGTACAGAATTGCAGAAGGGAAAGTGCAGTAAGATAACAAGAAAATGGATAAAGTAAGAGTAGCAAAGAAAATATTAAGATATCTGTTTTGTTATGTATGTCTTATGGTATTGAAATCCCTACATTAAGAAAATTATGGAAATACTCAACATTTCTCTCCAATATTATGGTATATTTCAGACAATGTGATTAATCATTTACATACTGGCATGGGAGTTGTTCAGGCTATTTATCCACGCCATATGTCTTCAATATCTGCTCCTTCGTCAGCTGGTCCTCAGAGATCACTTGAGGTAGTGTAGCATGGTGGTGCGTGGTGCCTTCTTTGTACTGACTTCAGGTATAGGAGCCTCTTTCTGCAGCTTGGTGACTTCATGTACAGGAGCCTCTTTCTGCAGCTTGGTGACTTCAGGTACAGGAGCCTCTTTCTGCAGCTTGGTGACTTCATGTACAGGAGCCTCTTTCTGCAGCTTGGTGACTTCAGGTACAGGAGCCTCTTTCTGCAGCTTGGTGACTTCAAGTTGAGGAGCATCTTTCTGCAGTTGGGTTTCTCCTAATGCTACGGCTGCCGCTGCTGCTGCCGGTTGATCTCCTTCCGTTGAGTCAGGTTACACCCCAGCACACCATTTACGCAGACTCCCAACCCTTGCGTAGGCTTAACACCCACTTCCACTTGTCACTTCCCTGTACGAGCCTCTTTACATTGCAGTCTTGGTGATTCTGGAAGGAGGCAAATTGTACAAAACATTTATTAGTACATTAGTAAGGCTCTTTGACAAGCTGATCTTTCTAGTATAGTAGTTCACCTTATAGAAAATATCTGAAGCGAAGATGGGACTGTGCCCTACAGATTACCCATAGGGCACAGCCTCGGGTTTAGTATGGTTAGGTAGAGAATGGAAATCCTCAACACTCCTTAGGGTATCAAATATATGGTTCCAGCTTCCAACCTCCACCATCTTAAACCCTTCTTCCTAGATCTTTTCCTTACTATATAAAATCGTCGTGTGTAGCCTTAAATACGAAAAGTACTAATATACAGTTAGCTAGTGGACAAGGTACTAAACAGTCTAGGGTATAAAACATGTTATTCACTAAAACCGTTAATGCAGTTCTTACAATGGAAATTACGTTCTGGGCCTCAAGGGGTTAACTAGAAGGCCTGAGCAACCCTCACCCCAGCGGGCAACCAGGATCACAAATGCATTGTAAATTCGGAATGGTTAAGTACTGCCCTGAGTTAATGGAGACACGTGATGGGGTCAGTCTGGCCTCACCTTGAGGATTCCAGGCAGGATCTTATAGTGATTCCGGTCATTAGAGGCTCATGCCGACCTGGACCCCAAAAAATAATATCACTAACCTAACCTCACTATAACATAGCTTAACCTTACCAATAACCTTCTAGCGAGACCTAAGGACGAGAAAGAACTAGAATGTTACCAGGTTTGGTTAGGTTATATTGAAGTCAGGTTAGTGATTTTTTTTCTTTTTTATTTCTCCCTCAATTTATAATTACGTTTTAGAGGTATCTAAAGGGATCTGTGAAGGTCTGGAGGAAAAAAGTCCACTAATAAAGGAGGCTGTATTCTAAAACTGTAATCAGATCCAAGATTGAACCTGGAACAATTTTTTTAATTTTAAGTATATTTGCGTGGGCGAGCCGTGGTCATGACGTCACGGTGAGGCTTGGATCCGCTTACGAAGGAATACAAAGGAAGAACAGAGAGCAACAGTCCTACTGGGTCAAACGAAAAGAAAACGGCTTGGAGGCCTTGGAGGGGGCCAGTAGCTTTCTGATATCATGACCACGTGCCCCCCCCCATGAGAATGTGGTGCCTCCGACAGTGGGGGTTCAGAGCCCCCCCCCCATAGGTTAATGGGATGGAGCAAGCTTATGTGTGTGTGTGTGTTGTCTGGGGGAAGGGGGAAAGTATGGGCAAACGCTAGAAATTTACCAATACAGTTCATACACTCACTATCTAGATCTAGGTCATACTCAGGGCTAGCCAGGTAATGCCAGCTTAGAAACCACCCACCGTCCCACGTAAACCAAATTTTCCTGAGGACATATTTAAAACGTCACTAGGAGATGCAATATGTATGCCCAGATCCTGTATTTCCTCATCCTCCTTACCTTTCTTTCATCTTCTTTGCATGTATCCCGCTGTGTTGCCGTGTCAAGCACTCATAACTAGGTACTCAGGCCTCTCGGTACAATAATTACCATGCGTTCACTCTAAAAGTAGGTATGGAGGAAAACAAAAATCCTAGATGAGGCAGGCTGTGCTATGTACAGAGTACATGCGCCTCCTCTAAAGGACTGCAAACCCTCATACACCACAGCTTCTCCCAAAATGGTGTACGCCTCTTCAATTGTGCCCCAAAACACATTCGTGACCTAACGGGCGTCACCACGGACACCTTCAAACATCACCTTGACAAGTGGCTGGCTGACATCCCAGACCAACGATTACAGGAAGTTTTGACGGGATGCACTTTCGACGGTAGAAAATGGAACTTTCGACGGTACCGTCGAACTCCGTTGAATCTTCCAATATGTCTATCATCGAGTAAAACCTAAAGGTATTTTGCCGTTGAGAGGATTAATATAAAATGCAAAGTTACGAGATCATTGCCCACCAAAATTAAAGTGAATAGCATATACAGCAATGAGTGTCTTCCCGCCGTCGTCGTCGCCCGAAAAAAAAACCAGGAGTGCCGACCGGGGTAATTTGGTCCTGGTTTTGACAAACTTTGATCTAGTTTCCAGATCTATTGAAATAAACAAACAAAAAGTTAATACAATCATAGGAGGGTCACTACCTATATGTCATTAAAGTTTGAACAAATTTTTATTACAGCTCTGTTAGCAATACATTGCGAAGTGCGGACCGCATTGTTACACTAAATGGGGTAAATCGGACCTAACTTTGGGGTACATTGGTCATATATATATATAAAAAAAAACTTTTTTTCTTCAAAATTTGACAAACCTCCAAAAACTTAAACAACATGTCATACCATGCCCATGGACACTATCAAACATTCTGTGAGCTGTTCTTCACATTCTCTGGTTAGGCGGAAAAGATGACCAACACGCACACGTTTGGGTTCCAGTCTTTGAGTTCCTAGTCTTTCTTCTTTTTCTAGGTCTATGTTAGTTTTCTTTTATAATTTCTAAGCATTGTTACTTAATTTAGTAATATTTTACACTAGGGCCAGAATTCCCTACACAATTGGGAGTATGGTTTCTGTTTACCTTATTGGATTCTAGGAAACATTCTCTCTATGAGCTTCCGTCACAAGGCACTTCTTTCGGAGATATAAGATGTTTTTAATAGGAAGGAGATCCGAGTGTATAGGAGATATGAAAATTAAACTAACCTAACCCCACCTTTTGACTCACTAACCTAACCTAATCTAAGCTAACCCACGCTTTAACCTCCAAACTAAAGTCAAATCTGCATTAAAAAAGTGTCCGCGGCAAGGGAAGAACAGAGGCGATGCAGGTCACAAGAGGAAGAAGAGTCAGGCGCACGTAAACACTTGGCTCTCGCCTCCCTATAAACATGTCATTATCTTCGAAAGTAATGATTTGCGACGGAAACTCATAGAGAAAATGTTTCCTAGAATTCAATAAGGTAAACAGAACCACACTCCCAATTGTGTATGGAATTTCGGTCCTAATGTAAAATAATACCGTTAGGTTACGTAATCAATGCCCATGTTAGGTTAGTTAACTAGCAGGGAGGTATGAGTGGGCATAGCCCCCCAGTTATGTCAGGAGAGTATTGGTTTATAGGAATTATTGGTTGAAACTGCACATTTACCGTATCCATTAAGGTAAACAGAAATCATTCTCCCAATTGTGTAGAGAATTCTGGTCCTTGAGTAAAAATTTACCCTTAATTTATATACCAGCACCCTTAAACTAATTCCATATTAGCATTCAACAACCTGAAACAAAAGAAACAAATGCAAATAAGCAGTTAATCCTCACCGTGATATGCCGTGTGGGGTACATTACACTGGGTCCAATTTACCCCGCGAGTGTTTTTGTCACCGAGGTAAATACGGACCCAAACTGAGCATTGATCATACGAAAATGAGACAAGATAGAGCATTTCTGATATGTTCATGTTAAAATAGAGGAAAAACACTCTATATACGCTTATTTACAAGAATGTACTCCATCTCTTATTTGAATCCCATGAAAATTCGCCAAATCAGCTGATTTTGTAAACAAACTTCGCCGCAACTTTTTTTTGCTGTCATTTTACTCTTTTTCTATTTTGGTTCCTGGGTTCAGTTACATATTGATATTTATATTCATATTAATACTAGAAATGTTAAAATGGTCGTTTTACTACATGGGATATTCAAAACATTTACACTCTTATTTATATTAAAACAAACACCAAAGCAAAGATGGCGGTCCGAATAGAACCGATCTGTTGGAAGGACCAAATTACCCCGGTCGGCACTAGTGAAATTTGAAACCGTATATACTTGCGGATACAAAGCATAAAACAACGCTGGAACAGGGTAGATTATACAGTCATGATATAAACTACTGTATATCATCTTCAGTGGCACATGAAAATCAGTAGTGATGCTATAATTCGTAATATATGGCGTCTGGCGACATTAGGGCAGGTGGCAACTAAAGTGTTATCTACGGTACGTAGTCTACTACTTCATTCTACCATAGTTTATATGGTACAATATTAATAATACTTCCATACTCTCTTAGCCCCCCTTCCCCCCCTAGTTTTTTGCACTACGCCTCGCCCCCTTATGAAAAACAGGGTGATTTAGACCAAGAAGTTATTAGTGAGGACACAAACACATAAAAATCTATTAGAATATAAATAAAAGGCTTATTTTTATAATAGCGGAAAGTTTGGAGCCCAGAAATACCCGATTTTTACCCATTTAGCGTGCATATATTGCCTCTGCTTGGGTGTTATATCATGCAATACAGTCCCACGCCCTTTCTTACCCCTTACATAGCCTTGAATATGGCACGGGAACCCGTAAATTGAGGTATGAATACTGTATAAGAATAAGGGTAAATTTCCAATATGGCCGCTGTGACGTCATCAAGAGGGCTTGATCAGAGCTCCTCTTGATCTTGACATCCAACTCGAGGCTACAACTTTTAAAACATCATTAATGAATAAATCAACACGGATAAAGTAAAATAATGATGAATAGGACACAATAAGCCTAAAAAAACAATGAAATAACGAAGAATTAATGAAATATCGTGTTTTAAAAGATGGCAAAAAAAAACTAAATTCACCACAACAAAAAATCTACTTTTGAACAAAGCCCTAATAAATCGTGATAAAATATGAGCTAATACTATATGATGTGTGTATCTTATAAACAGTAACAGATCCTCGTTTAGCGTTGAAACCAAGAAGCAATACATGTTTTATTTTTTCGATAATTTGACCCATTACACCATTGAGTCGGATGTATTCCTTGAGTAAACACATGAAAAACACGTCCGATAAACACACACAAACACAATGCGCCTGTAGGCATAGCTAATCACACACAAATAACCTCACCACTCATTTAGAAGGAAGAATAAGGTTGGCGTTAAAATGTAAACAAAAGCCCCATAAAATAAATAAACAAAATACAGCCACCAGGCGCGTGATTAATGCATAAAACGATGCGGCAATATCCAAATATATTAAAATACACAAAAATCCCCCTATATTCAGTGTAAAAAAAGAATTATCAACAAAATATCGCTAATATGTACGGTGTTACTAAAAGATTAAATCATATTTCTTTTACGAAGGCCTTAAAATACGGACACTTATTATGGAAAGTTATACGAGAAGCTGCGCTTTTAAACAATGCCATTCAATCCAATATCAGTCCACGAATTAAAAAAGTGGATATTCGTTTTGAAATTCGTAATTGGCACCTCGTAAAATGGCGGCGAGCCCAGGAGCCAATCAGAGGCCTCGCTACATTGACAGCGAATCAGAGGCCTGGCTACATCTCTCAGCCAATCAGCGTCCAGGAGCCAGCTGGGCGCCGGGCGGCCATGTTTGTTGTTTACCCAAGATATATACTTATTTAATGGGAAATAAGGTGAAATTTACCCTTAAATACCTTATTTATGGCATATTAGTGATACTATGAGTATTATTAGTGATAATTATAGGGTGGACGATAATACATTGCCGCCATATTAGCCTTTCAGCGTAATATTCTCCCTGAAATAAATGACAGCATAGTTTGATGCCGGTAAATTAAATATTTTGACATGTTTTCGCTAAGTGTCTCCCGCTGAATACTACAGCGACGTACCCAGGGTATACCTTGATGCGCTGATCCTAGGTTAGAGTCCCGCGTGCCCAAGAGTAGCTTCTATGGACCACTATGGCCCACGCCGTACCCGTGGCCGAAGCGGTACGAGGCTGACGCCGTTATAGTGGACGAGAACTGCGCGTTCACTCTTTCGTTCACACTGGGGGGCTAACATGGTTAAACACCTCACTCTTAGCCTCTCTCGCTTTACCACATACACCACACCTGTCACTACACACCTGTACGGCCTCGCAACACACCTGTCGCCTGTGTATCACCGTAAATAAATGACTTGAAAGGTTCGACGATGCACTAGGTTGAAAGTTTCGACGGTGTCGTCGAAAACGCATTCCGTCGAACCTTCCTGTTATCAGACCAACCACCCACGCCAGGCTACAGTAGCTCTAATGACAACACTCTGCCTTCAGTGGTCCTGGAGGCAAGGAACAGGGAGCTACATACTACACCTGGAATGAGTGGAGACCCACCTCAACTCCGCCGATAACGGACAAGAATTCTTCAAAGGTATTGTTGTTGTTGGGGGTTTGAAGGGGCCGTGCAGGCTGTGGTGCCACAGCCTCTAGTGCCCCGAAGGTGCATTTTCAAAGGTATTACTTGAATTCTCTCAACACAACGTAAACACAAATACTTTTTCTTCTTTATACTTGATTTGCTTGTGATCTTACTCAAGCTCGAGCTCGACGCAATCCGGAAAAAGTACGGATACATATTCATCAACTCTCTCTCATAGCTTATTTAGGTGAGTATACTGAGTTTACATTACATAGACATAAATACCAAGGAAATAATATCATGGAAATGGATATATAGCAGAACAAAATATTCGCAATACAAAGTAAGGACAGTATTTATATCCATTCTTAAATCGGATGTTCTTATGCGTCGTTTCATGGTCAAAGCAAAGACCCTCTACAACTACAACTAAGTACACATAGGAATATATTAGTACACCTGAAAGTACTATAAAAATGTTACTAAAAGAATGTACTATAAGAATGTACTATAAGAATGTACTAAAAGAATGCACTAAAAAAATGTACTAAAAAAATGTACTAAAAAATTTACAAAAAATGTACTTAAATAATGTACTAAAAGAATGTACTAAAATAATGTACTAAATAATGTACTACTAGAGATACCCCCCCTCTCTCTGCCTGCCTGCCTGCCACGCAAAACGCACAGCTCATCATGAGAAACTCTGCGGTGACGCCTTGCCCCACGTTTCACTTACTCGGTAGACTTTAGTGCAATATTATTTCTTATTACTGTATTATTAGTTTATTACTCTTATTATTGTTATTATTATAATAACAACAATAGCAATGATGACAACGATAATTATAATGATGATAATAATTATAATATTGAAATTAATAACAATAAATAGTAATAACAATGACCAAAACAAAATAGTGAATACAAGTCTACGGAGGAAATGAAACGTGGCAAAGCATTACCGCAGAGTTTTTCACCAACACTTGCTTCTCTGTAGCGACTTTCTTTGCTCACCCTCGCGAGTCAACTTCATGTTGAAGCGAAGGCCAAACTTCAAATTAGATATTTGACAGTTCTTCCTTTTCTCTGTTGGCTCACGGCCCCCTAGGTAATTTCCCACGCCCCTTTCAGGGTGTGCGCCCCCCAGGTTAAATAACGCTGTTCTAGAGGCTAGAACAAACTTTAAAATCCCGAAACCAAATACCCTAACACGCGTCAGGGTGTTTGCCCAAAACTCTGCCTGTCAGATGACGTCACAGTGTCACACATCTTGCCAGATGCTCAGTCATTGCCCACCAGTGGCACCAGTCCAAGCACAGCCTCGGTGGCGGCGAGATGGTGGTGTGTGAGCGGCGTTGAGATTTAACCATCATCATCCCACAACCCATTCAAAGCAAGGTAAGAAGTGAATGTTGGTATATGCAGGATCATAGTATTACTATTAGCAGTGAGGTATTATTTTACACCAGGACCAGAATTCCCTACACAATTGGGAGTGTGGTTTCTGTTTACCTTTTTGGATTCTAGAAAACTTTCTCTCAATGAGCTTCCGTCGCAAATTATTACTTTTGGAGATATAACCTGTTGTTTATAGGGAGGAGAATGACATGTGTTTACGTGCGTCTCACTCTTCTTCTTCTTGTGACCTGCATCGCCTGAGTTCGCCTCTGTCAAGGTTCATGACTGCGTCTCATAACTCAAGGACGTCTTACTCATAGGCGCTGATGATGTCATAGCTTTTGTTTATAGCTATGTGTCTGCAGTTGACAGAATCCAAATAAGAATATGCATTCAATTTTACGTACAGTGTTAAGAGTCACTGCCATTATCCAAGGTAAGCTGCTAATATATGGGTTGCCATGCTTACCAATGACGCGGAGTAGCTACTAAAATAAGTTTGTGGCCTGATATAGATAGAAAGACCGATCAAATGGTAGACACGTGTAGGGTTTAGAGAACATTTTATGGGGCATATGAATCTGATCCTCTCTGATGCCTATTCATTTCCTCTCACATTTATACTAAGAATGACATTTCAGTGCTCCATATGTCAACGGATGACAAACGTTTATATATAATTACAAAATTACCGGAAAGAGCGGCACAGAGGATGGCTTTACCAAACCGAGGCTTCATAATTATTATAATTACATAGCCACAGTGCATTTAGAAAGTATGAGACCCCCCATACACACACACACACACATACACACACACAAACATACATACACACACACACACACACGCACACACACACATACACATACACATACACACACACACCAAAACCAAGTCCAATAATAAGTCTCCCGTAAAACTGACATGAAGATATAATTTGCTTACTAAACTAAGATATAGATACTCGTGATAGGCTTAACCTGAGTTGTGCAAAGCTGTACTTTATAACCTTCAATGTACATGTGTGTGTTCACCGTCGCTCAACCCTACTCAATCACTGGTTCATTCTTACTGATGTAATAGCAACTTTAACCGCTAAGCTAACAAGGAGTTGCTAAGTGAAGGGGTAAGTACAGTTTCCTGATAACAGGACTTATTGCGGTACATCCATACTGATAACCTGACTACATTGATTAAAACATCACTAAACGTAAAAGATAACAGGTCTGACGGCCACAGATTACCTGTAGGTTATGATTGTTGCCCTAAGTTACACAGCGGACCCATTTGCTTTGTATTCTTATTGTGACGTTCAGTTCCGAAGCTCCGTTACTGTGTTTCAGGGTGTCGCGGCGGATCCAGTGTGTTCAAGATGTTCAAGGTGACGGTGGAGCCGGCGGTGCTGCTCTACTGTGTTTCATACGTGGTGCAGCTGAGAGTACTTCAAGATTTTATATTTTCCAAGTTGTGCAGGGAACATTACACAAAACAGGTATGTGCCCATGAAAATAAATAGAAAAGGCGCAGGAAAGGTGATGATAAACATGTGAAATTCGTCAGGTGGTTAGTGCGGAGTCAATTGGGAGTTTTAAAAGGAGGCTAGACAACTTTATGGATGGGGATGTAAGGTGAATGTAGGTAGTGCTAAGTAACAGGAACTACCACTTGTAGGTGTCACAGCCTCTTGTAGCTTCCTTATTTTCTTATGTTCTTATGTAAATTGAGAAGTGTGAGCTAAGCCTTGGATACCAGGAACTTAAACAGCTATCTCTTGAAATCTTGCAGTTTCCATATTTGCTTTTGTTCTTATGTCTCACGGCCTCTTGTATCTTCCTTATGTTCTTATGCCACTACAGGTGTGTGATGCGAGTTGGCGGGCGGCGTCGGTGGGCGAGGGGGCGTGGGTACAGCAAGAGGTGGTGGGGTACGTGATGTGGCTGAGTGTGATCGCGAGTATCATCTCCTTTATCATGGCGCAGTTCCTCGGGGTGGCGCTGGACGGGTAATTTTCTTTTTTTCATACACTGTCATTACCCTTGAGGCCCAGAACGTAATTTCCATTGTAATTTGGGTACTATTAGATGATTTTTAATTAACGTAATCAATATTTTATAGATATGACCTGCTTAGTATCCTTGTCGACTAACTAATTTGGTATATTCAGTCACTTTTCGTAATATTATGGCTGACAACGGACAATTTTATATAGAAAAGGAAAGATCTGGGCGTGAAGGGGTTAAATTCAATACATGGTCACAGGTATACTAGTTTTCAAACTTTTCTGAACTTTGAGCTATCTTTTTGAATCTGAATCAATCGTTGTACCATGCCTTCTACTATGCGAGAAGGTGAGGACTGTGGAGTTCAGTTTACCTCACTGTTTTTTTCTTTATGTAATCACAACACTATGGTCTTCCTCTTTCTCTATAACAATTATGATAAGTTCATTAAACCTTTGTTAACTGTGCACTTTTAGGAGAGGTGAATATTATCAACAAGTCAGGCATTATTTCTACATACAAGCTTAATTTGCACCTCTATATATGGTTTAATATGTTTGTGTCTAATATATCAAAATCAGTCACACACTTCGTTTAATTGAAAGAAAAACTGGATAAGTTGAAAGACTGGATAAATGTAGATACGGAGATGGGATCACACGAGTGTAGCTCAGGCCCTGTAAAACACAACTATAAAATTAATATACAACTAGGTAAATACACCTTTGCTGTTTAGCCCCTTCGGGCCCAGATCTTTCCTTTGCTATAGAAAATGGTATGTTGTCGAGCCATACAATTACGAAAAGTAACTGTATATATCAAATTAGTTAGTTGACAAGGATACTAAACAGGTCATATCTATAAAATATTGCTTATAGTCACTAAAAATCGTCTAATGGTAGCTAAATTACAATGGAAATTACGTTCTGGGCCTCAGGGGGTTAATTGACAAAACTTGAACCTTGTATGAAAATTCCCATTGTTGGCCATTTATTGCATGGTATATCAAAGACCAGAGTACCAATAGACAGAGTTCTTAGTTACTTTGTTAAAGACGACGCATGGTTTCAGGCACTCGTCTAAGGTGGTGATGATCGCACCCTTCATGGGATTCCTGGCAATGCACGTGGTGTGCGTGGTGGTGACGGCCGTGCCCTCCCTGCCCCTCAGCCTCCTGTACGTGGGTGCTGCGCTGAACGGGCTCTCGGGAGGCTACCCAGTCTTTAAGGTGCGTACAAAAGGAGAAAAAAGTAAAAAAAAGCAAACAAAATAAAAGGAGGCTGGGGATGAAAGGTGGAAGTAGGTAGCGTTAAGTAACAAGAACTACCACGTGTAGGTCTCGCGGTCTCTTGTAGTTTCTTGTTTTCTTATATTCATATGTACATTCAACTGAGAGCGACTCAAAGATGCTTATCACCTGATTTTGTTGCGATATTGTCTCTAAATAATGCATCATCGAGACCTCTGAACAGTAACTTTAATTCTTATGGATATGGAAAGTTATCTATTATACATTCGTGTAATCTCTCACATAATACTAACTGTGTGTGTGTCATTCACCCATGGTCTTGTCCACGCGAGCTGGCTCGCGATCGCCAGTTTCACCCTCTCAGTGCGAGCTTGGAGCTCATTATTACCGATCTTTGGGCAATGCTGGGACCTCACACACCACACACCCCCATCCCCTTGCTCAAGGGGGACAGTAACCGCCCGAATTTGTCAAGTAAAAAATCCCCGGGAGCGCGAGGATACGAACCGCCTACCCAGAGAGTGAGAGACCAGAACGTTATCAACCTGACCATCGCGCGGTATGTGTGTGTCTCTGTGTCTGTGTGTGTGTCTCTCTGTGTCTGTGTCTGTGTCTGTGTCTGTCTGCCGCGTAAGGTTCAACATGCTATCGTTTTCAAATATTACCAACCTGATGAATGAGGACACATACGTATGTACGTGAATTATGTGATTATGTACATGAAGTGCTTAGTATTTTTGCTTAGATTATATGTATTACCTTCTACTTGGAAAGAAGGATATTTTAGTTTTGTTTGGACAAATGATAGATCTGCATTGTTTTTTGTATAATATTTTGTGTTTTGTATTCTTTTGTATTTTGAATTATGTATCAATTGGAAGCTATTTGTCAATAAATTAACTAACTAACTGCGTGTATAGTCAGCCGTGAGCAGCTACGTGGTGAGGACAGTGTCGAGCCAGGAGCGTACGTACCGTCTGTCCGTGGTGGAGGGCATGGTGTTTCTGGGCAGCGCCCTGGGACCCTTCATCCTGCAGCAGGTCATCACCTCCACCACCAGTCCCCACGACTATATCCTCCTCGGCAGGTGGGTCCTCACAAGGCCAAGGAAATAGAGAATAGATCTTCATTCTCTTGGGCTTGGGGTCGTCACTTCTACGTAGAGAAAACAAAACCTTACGTCGATAAATTTGAATATATAATTATTTGACTGTAAATTTTTAATGTGATTGAATATTAACGCAATGTTTCTGCAGACAAACACTGCCTGAGACAAAAGCCTGATATAAAAAAAGAATATATATTTTATGACATTAGGGCCTCTGACAATTTTCCGAAGTTTTTAAGTCCTCGCATCTTCGGAGGGATGGTGATTATATATACGCTTTCCATTTATTTCATTGCACTCTACTCTTATTCCCCTTCAGAAATAACCTCCGTTCCCTATTAAACTCATCCCGAGTTTCATGAAATAATTATGATAAGAAAATTCATGCAATGTCTTATGTAAATTGCTATACTTTTCTATGAACAGTGAGGTAATCCTGGTCGTGGCTGTACTCTACATAGTGGTGTTTCTACCCGACTCTCCGTCAACATCTCTAAAGAGTTCTGAAGTCCCTGCGGAAGACAGCGGAGAGTCGGATTATACACCGGTCAAAACAGTCCTGCAAGAGTTCATGGGCTCCGTCGCCATCGTGTTGCGTCACAGACCAGCTGGACTTCGCACCTCCATCCTGTTGCTAATATTGGCAGACTTTTTCATAGCCATTGTCTTTTCCGGTGAGTCATAACAGATAAAGCGATCGTATGTATATAGGGGTGAGCATAAACATAACATTGCAAAAATGATAATTGCAGATGACACACTAGATAGGGGTTGCTATGGTCTCTTAGATAGATACTCATAGAGATGTGAGGTATGTTGACCAAACTCACTTATTTCTGCATCATGACCTTGTATCAGTATAAAACAAATGACATTGGAATTCTAAAGTTTCAATATTTTGACGGGGATGAAAGGTGGAAGTAGATAGTATTAAGTAACAGGAACTACCACGTGTAGGTCTTACGGCCTCTTATAGCTTCCTTACTTTCTTATGTTCTTATGTTCTAAATATATTTCAGCTGAGTTCGATCTGCTGTACGTATACATGCACAGTCATCTGAAGTTTGACCTGGCCCAGTTTTCCCTGTACCTCGCCATCAAGAACCTGGTGAATGGGATATCCTTGCTGGGACTGTTGCCTGCGTTGCGGCGGGCATTCGATATCAGTGACGCCACTCTTGGCATACTGGGCGGGGCATCTAGAGTGGCGGCCTTCACCATGCTGGGGCTGAACCAATCTCACGCCCTTGTGTTCCTGGGTGAGTGGCGTGACTGTCCTAAGCAAAGTTAACCACACGAGACCTTTTATCACGGATTATGGGAGTATGACATTTCCTGTATATATTGTGCCCAAACCATTATCCCTTGTGTTTCTGGGCGAGTGGCGTAATTGTCCTTAGCAAAGTTAACCACACGAGAGCTTTTATCACGGAGTATGACATATCCTGTAGGCTATATACTGTGTTCAACCCTTTACATGTATCTCTATTTATCTCCATAAGAGTCTTTCTTCTGTGGCCCAGGTAGGAAGATACTTAGAAAAGTTGTTTACAAAATTAATAGATGTCGGACACTCCTAGAACTCTTATGGAGAGGACTCTATTTAAGGCTATATATTGTGTCCAACCCGTTATCTTTATTTCCTTCAACAGTGCCATTCTTGGACGTGTTTGGGCAGTACCTGTTCGTGGTGTTGAGATCCTCTTTATGTGGCCTCGTCGACCCTAAAGAGCAAGGTGAGTATAGCCTATTAAGCTGAACAACCTAACATAAATAAATAAAGTTTGACAATCATTACGAAAAGCTGTGCGTGAATGTGAGTTTAAGAGTTTATATTTTCATTCAGGTGATCTCACAAATTGGTGGGAAATCATGAGTGTACCACAGCAAGTATAAATGGAAAAGTACAGCGAATGTTTCACAACTTTTTCCTCTATTTTATAGGTCATTATTTTATAGGTTCTTTATTTTATAGGTATTTTATAGGCTTTATTAATTTTATATATATTTATGTCCTTTATTTTATAGGTCGTGTGTTAACGGTACTGTCATCGCTGGCACAAATGTCCATGTTAACAGGATCGCTCTTGTTTGACAATGTGTATCCTGCCTTCGTCACGCTGGGACATCCCGGCTACACCTTCCTCATAGCCGCTACCTCCATGGCCACCGCCACAGCAATATTCGTGTGAGTATACATTTAAGAACATAAGAACATAAGGAAGCTACAAGAGGCCACGAGACCTATACGTGGTAGTTCCTGTTTCTTTACACTACCTACATCCACCTTTTATCCCCATTCATGAATTTATCCAACCTCCTTTTAAAGCTCCCTATTGACTCCGCACTAACTACCTGACGACCGAGTCCATTCCAATCACTTACCACCCTATATGTGAACTAGTTTTTCCCTATTTCCTTTTTAAATCTACGCTTTTCCAGTTTGAATCCGTTACTTCTTGTTCTACCCTGATTTTCTACATATCAGAAATGAGGAAACACCTGATGATTTACAACATAATTTTTTCTGCCCGACTCTTCCCCATGTACCTTTACAATTGTTTATGCTCTGTGATAAATTGTGATATGATAATCAACTCCTTCACGCCCAGATCTTTCCTTTGCTATATGAAATCGTCTGTTGTTAGCCATAAAATTACGAAAAAGTAACTAAATATACCAAATTAGCTAGTGGACAAGGATATTAAACAGGTCATATCTATATAATATTGCTTATGTCATTAAAATCGTCGAATGGTGGTTATATTAAAATGAAAATTACGTTCTGAGTCTCAAGGGGTTAATAGTACTGGGAGTTGTTATATTAAAACCCGTCAGGGTGGCTCGGTTGATAGAGCTGTGGGCTCGCGTATAGCGTCCTTGTATTCGGTCAGCGGTTCGAGCCCACCAGGTTCGTCCTGGCGTGGTGGCGCTTTGTATAGCCAATAACCTTGTCATTGGTACTTGCAAAGTGTCTAGATAGGATCAAAGTATCTTAAATATCTTATGTTATATTAAAAAAATGATCTAATTCAACCCCTTCTCCACCAGATGCATTCGGTGGCGTCAGTCCGCCATGGCCACCTGCGAGGAGACGCGGCCGCTGCTACGGTGATGACGCGATGAATATAAAATAATTTATACATAGGTATACAGTGGCATCTATAGTAGTTTATATATGACTGAAAAGTCTAGCTATATGTCATGATAAATATATATATAATGAAAAAAAGACGACAAACAAACATGACATTTTTTTTCGTTATTAGGGATGTTTATTACACACACACACACACACACACACACATACCCACACACCCACACCCACACCCACACCCACACCCACACCCACCCACCCACCCACCCACCCACCCACCCACCCACCCACACCCACACCCACACCCACACCCACACCCACACCCGCACCCACACCCACACCCACACCCGCACCCGCACCCGCACCCGCACCCGCACCCGCACCCGCATCCGCACCCGCACCCGCACCCGCACCCGCACCCGCACACATCAATGTGGTGCCCGCTCAAACTAATGAGTCTCACTAGGGTAGTTTGTATATATACTAAAACCATAAGCACAAATAATGTTGCACTGAGGTACGATAGTTTATTATATATGGGTGTAAATAATGTCACTCTTAGAAACAAGATTTGTACCTTGACGATTTAGAAACCAAACCACGAGTGATTGCTATAGCCTTATCTACTTACAGTTTATAGAATATGTATGACGAAATATATTATTTTAGAATGTAATGCCAAAGATAAACATATTTGTACACATGTGTGAAATTTGCAGAGTATAGATGTTATTGATTAATTGTTATTAATTCTCAAGTGGGAGTTTGTAATTGCAAAAGCAAAGTAATGCATAATATATTGTCATGAAGCTTAACCCCTTCACGCCCAGATCTTTCCTTTGCTATAAAAAATCTTCTGTTGTTAGCCATAAAATTACGAAAAGTAACTAAATAAACCAAATTAGCTAGTGGACAAGGATACTAAACAGATCATATCTATAAAAACATTGCTTATATTCATTAAAAATAATCTAATGGTGGTCAAATTACAATGGAAATTACGTTCTGGGCCGCAAGGGGTTAATGCTAACAGGAAAGTGATAAGAAAATCCATTTGATAATAATGTTGAGAAATAAGCCTGAGCCCTATGTCGTGATGACGCGGTGTTTAATGTCATGTGGGGGGAATGAACAACACTTATGATTGTGACTAAAGGTGAAGGAACTATAATGTAACTATTATTATCCAGTCTTTCCATGTACAGTATCGCGTATGGTAAAAGAATGGAATTTACCTATGTGAAGAAAAGAAAATTATTAATAGAAAGCTGATCGATATCGAGACCTACTTGTTGAGAAACTTTCTAATAGCAAGTATGAACAGTAGTACTTTTATTTGCTTTATCTATCATTGTCGTAAAAAAGCCTTCAGAAATGTACGACAAAAAAGGTGTACACTTAGATACACTTTTGTCCACTGACATGCTTACACGTGATGAAATAATGTTAATCATGGCATCGAAGTACTTGCTCGAGAAATACTATAAATACAAAACGATGGGTCGAAAAGGTCATGGTAATGGCCAATATTACATGGCGAAACAAACGAAAACATCATTAAAATCAGCAAAGTACGAGAACAAAGTCACGAATAATACATTTAAACACAAATGCCACATAGCCTTATGCTTCAAATGGCTTCAGCTTAGGAAATTAAACAACTAGAGGATTTGATAAACCTTCCCCCAGCACTCTTTACCTTATTCAAGTAGGAACTTTTACCGCACGCACTTCTTCCATCACAGAATGTATGCTATATTTATGGTGCTTTGATGAGAGTCCCGCCAAAAAGCTGCCACTCCCTCAGTGTTCTGTAGATGCCTGATGAGTGGAGACTTCACAATCCTTCAAGGCTGTCCCGTTATATAATGAAATTTATTTTCCTAGCATTATAGAGAGACAAGATTGTGTTCATTGACATACAGAAAGAAAACTAAGTCTTAAATCGTGATATACACCAAGTAACCTATAATAAAGGTAACTATTAGGAGGAGTGTGAAAGCCTTCGCTATCATCTCCAGGTGCTTAACAGATATTGATAACGGCGCCCATCGACGTCTGCCTCCCACTTGAGGCGGCGACACCCGACCTAACTTCATGCTGAACGGCTCACTAAATGCTTTGACTCTTGTGCGATTGTCTTGACTGAACAGCCGGTTGTCAATAAGGATATGGAAGAGGATAACAAGGAAAGTGATCCCCACGCAGAACAGCAACCAAATGTCCACCATCTTGAAATAGGAGGTTTGAGGAAGAGACGAGGAGGCCTACCGAAGGATGCAAAGAGTATGTTAGTACGTATGTATATGTATGTTAGTACGGTGAAAGCCTGTATCTAACAACAGTAAAGTGAGCACAACAAGTAATAAGTCACTTTGGCACGACATTTTACGGATTTTTGACAATATACATAAAAAACACACCAGGTATACGGGAAATGTAGGTGTTTCATTACTCGCATAATCATAATCATACGTATTATGAACTAATATTAACCCCTTCACGCCCAGATCTTTCCTTTGCTATATGAAATCGTCTGTTGTTAGCCATAAAACTACTAAAAAGTAACTAAATAAACCAAATTACATGGCTAATGGACAAGGTTATTAAACAGGTCATATCTATAAAATATTACTTATATTCACTCAAAATCGTCTAATGGTGGCTAAATTACAATGAAAATTACGTTCTGGGCCTCAAGGGGTTGAAGTTATAAGCTAAAAATATGGAGTAAGTCTCACCTGCGCAAAGAGTGTGGCCAGGACAAGGAGAGCCGTGAGCGCCACCATCACACGCACGTCGAAGATTGCCGTCCTGAAGAAGAGGGTGAGGTAGCTGATGATCATGAGGATTAGCGAGGGAATGTAGATGGTGAGAATAGAGTTGCCATACAGCCTCGTCATGGGGATCCGAACCCTCGTCACCCCGGACTCATAACCTTCCTCCACCAACACCCGTAGCTCACCAATCTGGCAGAAGAAAAATAACATATCCATTCGTCTTACGTTACACTTGGGAGGTACTTGAGAAAAATGGGGGATTATGTATACCCTTAACTATATAAAAATAATAAAATTTCCATAATAAATACAACATTTTAGGTGTCAAGACAAATTAGAGTTCAAGTATACTAATGCATTAATATAGGGATTTGTTTACATATACTCATTCAGTAATATTAATGCCACTTACCTCCAGTGAGCTGAAAAAAACAGTATTACCTGGTATTTGTTAAGAACATTGCTTTTACATTGCTGAAAAAAACATAAGAGTATTACCTGGTATTCGTTAAGAATATTGCTGCCTAAGTATGTTACGGAAGAGTTGGAATGCACGTTAAGGAAGGAGACCTGTCCGGACACTATCTGAAGGTGAATATCACAGTGCTGGCTGTCGAAGGGGTAGAGCGTCAAGTCAAACTGGCAGGCGTAAACAGTGCTGTACTTCCTACTGACGGATAGCAGGTTCTTCTTCCCCGAATAAATGTCCACTGCGGAGGGAAAGCTATTAGGATATATTTTTTCCTTATCTCTGGTTTATTGAACAAAATACGTTATAATATTATTTTCATTTATAGTCACTGTTCTTCTCATAAGGGGTATAGCATTGTATCGTATTGCCGAGTGGGTGAAATATAATGCACAGTACCTTCAGCGGCGGCGCCCTCGTCGCGACCTAAAGGATGGGTTGTCCTCCTGACCACTGTGTTGGCGTCCTCGGCCAGCAACGGCTGATCGATGGTGTCTGTGTTGAGCAACTTGACCAAGGGCGACCATAGCTTCATCATGGCATCGAGGCGAGGGTTATTAAGACTGTCATTGGTCTTTAAATTGAAGTAATTCAGTCTATTGTCAAACCAGTTCATCTCCAGCTCGTAGGACAGCTTCATGGACATCTTGACTGTCTGGACATCGATTGACTTGATTGTGAACTTGATGACGACAGGGAGTTTGGAGTTCTCCTTTCCCGGCACTCTCGGGGGGAGGTGTTGGTGGTAGTCCTGAGGGAAGGATATAAGCTCGCACTCCATCTCGTCGCTTCTGTCGCGGCAGTCGTACTTGAGGTCACAGCGGTAGTGATGTAGGATGCAGGTACCGTCGTCGCAGGTAAAGTGATGCGAACGGCAAGGTGTAAGAAGCATCATGCGCCGCCCTGGCTTTTCTTGACCGCACACTTCTCTCTCCAGTCTCCACCACCTGCGACCCATGGGGAAATCCGGATCAAAAGGTTCCATGGTGGCAATGTCCTGCTCTTTAACAGTGTCTACGTAAACCCATGTCTCGTTCCGTTTCTTTATATGGTATGATCCATAACTTCTAAAGAGTATTCCACCGTATTCTTCCTGATAAGCTACAAAATAAACATTGCGTAACTCGGGTTCACATGTACCCAGGAATGAGAACCTCTGAAGCTCAGTGAAAGTGCACAGCGCACATCTTTCCCAGGCACAGTCGTCGTCAATCGTTCCGAAATGGTTTATCGCCGCACAGTTTTCATACCGGCCTCCATTCGGTTCATTAGGTACCCAAAAAGATGTATTATCAATGTGAGTCTTATCATATGAAGCAACCCACACATTCTCCTCTTCCTTATCGTTCAGGGAGCTCCAGTAATAGACGGGGCAGTAATCACTCTCCGGCCACATAGTCTCAACCAGCTGGTACAGATAGTGGGTCTCTTCTAGGCTTGTGACGATAGGAAGGTGAGTTCCCAGGGCTTCACACACGTACTGTGCCACGGCGTCAGAAGTACGAGGAAACCAGAAGTAAATGCGTTCTTTCTCTTCTTGACAAAGCTTAATCAGAGGCACGTCTTCGGCGGTGGCATTGTTTAGCGTCCAGCCAGCCTCCCATGACACGAAATTGCCCTGTGGGTCTTCCTCACACAGGGCAATGCGAAGGATTTCATCGTCACTCAGCACTCTGTCCCACACGTTAACCTGTCATCGTGGAGAATGTAGGATTAGTGGAATGCTTCACCGATACTGTCATGGTTTTGTTGACTTGTATAGTTCTGATCTGCGACTTTAAACGGACTTTTTCTCTTAACTAACAGATTTTCACCTCCACAATGATTCATGAGCCTTTTTGTTTAAGACATTTAAACACAGTTCTATTTCTATTCATGTGTCGTTGTCTGTCACTATGTATGTGTACGTATATGTAGGTACGTACGTATATGGATAAGAACGCACCTGTCTCAGCATTGTGACCCCACCTGTGTAATGTCTCCGCTGAAGCTTTCCGTAACAGCTTGCCCATTCCCCACACCAATTAAATCACCGAAGACCGGGCGACCGACATCATAGAAGGCGTGTTGGACCAGATTGCCGTCGAGGAAGGTCTGGATCAAGAAGGTGGTGTGGTTGTAGGTGAAGCAAAGATGATACCACCTGTATAAAGAAGGAAGATCGGTATTTGTCAGAGGGTGTGTTTTTGAGAATGAATCTGTTGGTTAACCCCTTGAGGCCCAGAACGTAATTTCCATTGTAATTTAGGTGCCATTAGACGATTTTTAGTTAATATAAGCAATATTTTATAGATATGACCTGTTTAGTATCCCTGTCGACTAACTAATTTGATATATTTAGTTACTTTTCGTAATTTTATGGCTAATAGCAGACGATTTTTTATAGCAAAGGAAAGATCTGGGCGTGAAGGGGTTAATAATATTCCGAGTTGTCGATATACTAAGTGTTCACAAGGAATGACAGGTGTGTGTGTGTGTGTGTGTGTGTGTGTGTGTGTGTGTGTGTGTGTGTGTGTGTGTGTGTGTGTGTGTGTGTGTGTGTGTGTGTGTGTGTGTGTGTGTGTGTGTGTGTGTGTGTGTGTGTGTGTGTGTGTGTGTGTGTGTGTGCATGACTAAATAACAAGGAAGCTTTTATACCTGAAGGCCCACAGCTGTTGGTCGAGAGGCATGAAGTGCCAGGTGTGCGAGATGGTCACCCGCACCTTGTCCACCCACACCTCTGTCCTCACACACACACACACACACACACACACACACACACACACACACACACACACACACACACACACACACACACACACACACACACACACACACACACACACACACACACACACACACACACACACACACACACACACACACACACACACACACACACACACACACACACACACACACACACACACACACACAAGAAAATACAATTACTGAATTATCCTTGAATATATACTATCACAAACACAAAGATTTTATTATTTTTCATAATTCAAAGCTATTATTTACATCTGGTTTATCTATTTAATCGACGCACCTCCCCTCAGCATCCAGAAGCGATTCTTAGCGGTATCCTGAAGGAAAAAGATAGTCCCGCGTTGTTGTAGGAAGAATATCTTAAACCTCATGCAGAAGGTCAAGGAATACACATTGTGGGAGAGGCTGAGGTCACCTTCATACACGGCAACCGAGCTGTCGCTTGCCACTCCATCCTCCTGAAACGTAAACACCTGCAGTCCCTCCGCCCACGCAGCTGCAGATAAGAAACATGGCGCATGAGAAACTGATATATATTTACTTCTGAATTGCGTGGACATGGTAGTCAAGAAATGATCAGAGGGGAAGGAAATATTGCGATACAAACTGAAGAAGGTGTTGTGTATTGTTTATCCCCATGGTGAGACCCTGATAGGTGGATCTAAATGGTTAATTGAAAGGTGAATGATGAGAGTATAATTATATGCGCATGCAAGGAGGTAGATAATCGCGGTATAATTCTTAATTTCCTCGGCCCATTAGTCTGGTGGGTTATTGATTCAACAAGCCTCTACTATATCAGACTCAATATTATTCACAGAAATTCCCTATCTATAACAAATATCCAATTGGACACGGCGGACGGTGTCTATGGGGCTCATGTCGTAACCCTGTCAAAGGACACGACACAGCGATGAGCCAGCCCACCTGAGCCAGGCTATCATTCAAGACTGTAACACATCGTTGGGGCATAACATAGTAACACATAGGTTGATGGTCGCCTGTGGGTGTCCGTGCCAGCCACAAAACGCGTAAACGAAGCCTCGAACAAAGTTGGGACACACATATATACACTGTTCCTGGTGCTATGAATAATTCTGCGTCACCCTCAATGCACAACTACAAATAAATATGGAAATGTGTATTTTCTTTCAATACCACACCAATTTACCTGAGATGGACGAGCTGCCGAGGGTGAAAAGAGCTGGCAGGACACTGGCTGGCCACACAAACACAGTATACAATCCATTTTTCGTCGATACCTGATCAACAACAATACTCGTAAAGGTGTCATAAAAAGTAACACCTTACATGAGTTTGTCATAATACTATGTAATAACTGAAATAAATCAGTCACGTATTGATATTAATGTTTATTTCCATGTTTGCATGTGCGTCTGTGTGTATAGTAAACTAACAGCGATGACAATTTATATTTATTTAGCAGCGCCCAGAAGTGTCTGCACCTCTGCTTGTGACTAGCAAACACTGTATCAAGATGGCCCAGAATATGCTCTTTGTAGGTTCGATAAAGTCCATGACATGAAAGAGAAACACCACTTAATTTACCAGTTCACAAAACAAGATAATCGCCCTATAATTCATCTGTAACATATCAATAATTAGTGTTACTGTGAACTCATGACTCACTGAACACAATAACTATGAGACACAATTGCTCGCGTTTGCTTCTAAAAAGAAATCAATTGTGCACGCTAATTGTTCCCTCACGAAGACATCTCCCCCTCTGCTCTGCTCTCGTGGGCAGAATGATGTTCAAGGACTTTTGATGACCAATTTTGTCACATCTTTCATCCGCCCCGCCCGCCGCGTGATTATATTTTTTGGGGCAATGAGACGCCATGTTCAAGAAGACTGTCTACACACTCTCTTTGAACTAGCGAAAAGCATAACAAAATTACGTAAGAAATATCTCCTGTATATTACCACCTACCATTGCAAAACGCATTTAAGGGCCTTATGCATAGGGTGACATCATCTACAACACAGAGATACAAAGTTCCAACCCCATAAAAGATTTGAACATCACCTTGGAGACCATAATCCGGCAACTTTACCTACAGATTAATATCATCGCTATCACGGTGCCAACTCATGGTTAGAACACAACCTATAGTTCCCAACAGTCTTCGTAGAGGAGGTCATTACCAGTCACACATGCAGCTTCCTATCAACGGCCCGGTGTGTATGGATGGGTAAGACTGAAAACACGATCCGTCTTGCAATATGTCTTTAAAGATAATTATATATAATATACTGTATGTATATATTGGCTATCTATCCATCTATAGTATCATCCGTCTATAGTACTGAATCCATAAAGCGTAAAAAAAGCCCTTCCAAGGAAGCCGGTTGGTGCGCATTTGGTGGTCAAAGTGCGGAGAACCCTAGGAAGCTAGAGAGACAGTACATACAGAGACAGTACGTACAGTAGAGAACAGACATAGTTCTCTAGCTTCCTTGGGAGAATCTCACCGCAGAGGAGGAGGACGGCAACGAGGCATGGCGGGAGGCGTCGCTCCATGTCGAGGGCAGCGGACGGCAGGCAAGGATTTGTTCGCTCTCTTTACCCGGCCCAAAACCTTCCTTAACCTCCTCCTCCACACGCCTGCGCTTCTCCCTCCCATTCTTAGGGTATCGCTCATCACTCTATGATGCATTCCTTACATGAACATGATCGATGAAGCGGTTACGTAAGTACTATGGGTAAAACAAGTATCGGTGCACTACGTATATGCGTGAAACATTCTGACACGATGGAACGAAGAAAACGAAAACATAGTGTGATACCAGGTATATGTTGGTAGTCCTGATGGCAGGAATATACCATATATCACCATATAGCGTAATACAGTGTCAACAATGAGTAATATTTTGTTTATATAAACGGTTATATTGATACACAGTGTGACGTTGTGAATTCCACATGGGAGGCTATAATATAGCAGGTAACGAATGACAGTGGTGGTTCCGATGTATACTTGTATTTGCTTAACTGAGTGGGACATTAACGCAGCCATGATAATGGCCGCGTTACGTGGTAATTAGAGAGAACTGCAACTCCGAAATGCCAGTGGTCGCTGGCAGTTTTAACTCACAATTTGGTGAAAAGTTGGTCAACTTGAAAGAAAAATATGGGCTTATTCCACTGCACTTAAAACACAAAAGTATAATTTTAAGAACGATTTTCTTCTATATGTATATTGTATAGAAGCCTGAGTCTGTAAAACAGGCATTTAACCAAATAACCAAGTAGGTTATAGTTGAGGAGGCAAGGTAAATGTTACTCTATGATATTATATAGTCAATAACGTATGTTTAGAAGTTATCTATACCTAGGCAGTCATATTTTCCTGTTATTATTGTGTATCAATCAGATAGAAAGCCTGGAAGTGCAATGAGTCGACGCGTGAAGTGGCAATGTTTTGATTCAATCTCCCCGCCACAATCTCCCCGCCCACCACTCCCCGCCGCGGCGTGTCGCCTCCACAATTATAACCTACATTGTCGCAGCAACAAGTCGATTTCGGCATTCTTTATTCTTCGTTTTTCCAAGGCATGGCTTATTGTATTTTGACAAGCGTTTGCCAGACGCAGCAGTACCGTCTTAGAAAACAGTGTGAACATCACCCAAATTTTACATGCCACAATATACATGTAAAAAATATATTAAGCTTTGCTACTCGAGGCGAGTAATTTGCATTAAATTGCTATTATAGAACGTTCCATCGTAATGAATGTCATCCATATAATTAGTAGAACAACAGAAGAACTATATTTTTTGGTATTCAGATGCGGTGCATCAATGTTTATCGCGAAATTAATTTATGAAAAATATTAGTCGCGGAGCCAAAACACAGTAGACCAACCTTTGAGTTAAAACTGCCAGCGACCACTGGCATTTCTCGAGTTTCAGTTCTCTCTAATTGCCGCCACACACTTTAACGATTGTCATATCATTTGACAAAACACCACATATGAGAGAGAAATTCACATCACCTGTGAAATGCAACGTGGGCAAAATGTGCATGATCATAGCACATAATTGATAAAGATATAGTTAATAATACATTTTGTGTTATAAAGGGAAACTAAAGAGACATAATATCATGCTTCACATATTTTTTTAACAATAAATACTTTGTATATCCCCCGCCTGCAGCCAAGATCGCATTCAGCCGTGAAGGCATGGATGCCACCAACGTCCACGTGACATAAAAATTACGTTTATGATTGTTACGCAAAAGGTGTAACAATGATATAGCCACTACACTTGGGCGAGATTACACAAACCTATACAAACTGCAAATAAAGTCTAGCACGTATCATTGCATATATTAATATATTTCCCTTAATATATTGCCATTACTGTTGGTTAGGGTGCGTTACTAACGCATTATGCAACTTAGACAACACAAAATATGTGCATGGGTGTGGATACAGACAGGAAAGAAAAATATGTGACGGTAACAGAGAGTATGTGGCATCCTCCAATATTGGAGTTATGAAGCAATCGTTGACCGGTTCGAACTCCAGAACACCCAATTCAATATGTATCATTCCATTCTATCATCACCCAATTCATGGCATACCAACCCTCCCATATCATCAGCACTTGACTGAATCTTTACAGTATTCATCGCACTCTATGCATCGATACTTGTTTTACCTATAGTACATGCACGTGAAAAGATTGCTATATACTGCTAATGTGTAAAGACATATTGATAGCAAAGGTGCCAACCATCATAACTCCTAGTGTAGTTGAAACACAAACTCGCATGATTAATCAATGCATGATAATTAAGTAAAGCATAATGGTATTTATTTATCACCGAAATACTGTACTAGTAAGAATCCCTTCTATATTCATGTATTATGATTTCATGGTTACATTATTAACCCCTTCACACCCAGATCTTTCCTTTACTATATAAAACGACTGTTGTTGAACCATAAAATCATGAAAAATAACTGAATATACCAAATTAGTTGGTTGACAAGGGTACTAAACAGGTCATATCTATAAAATATTGCTTATAGTCACTAAAAATAGTCTAATGGTAACCAAATAACAATGGAAATTTCGTTCTGGGTCTCAAGGGGTTAACACTGCCCCCCTTTGAGGGTTGCATGGTGCGGCCTCGGATATCTGGAGGATGATAACATAAGCGAAAGCATCAGGTGACTTGAGATGGGGCGTGCGGTGTGAGACGAGCAAGTGTGATACATGCGCCAATTTGCGTCATCACCACCACCAAAACTATTCGCTGCCACAAAGATCGCAATAGTAACAATCATTTCTTCATTTTCTGCTTTTTACATTCAATGTTCTATCAATTTTCATGAAGTGCTTTAATCAACACACCTGAAATACAGGCTAAAAAATCAATCATCAAAACTTAGCAAGTTATCAGTGATGTGAAATATCCATCAGCTGAAAAGCCAAAAAGCAGTTCCCATATATTTTTCTAACCCAGCTGTCACTGTCGCCCTTAAACTTGACATTTCTTACAAAATCCAGCTCCCCTCCCCCCCCCCCCCCCTCCCTCACCCGGGGCTGACGGGGGCACCAGAGAATACTTAAAGAAGGCTAGCAGTGACGCCGTTACTTTACTTCCTCCGACAAGATGAAGACGCTGCTGCTGCTGTTGTTGACGGGGATCGTCGCCACCCAGGCCAAGGGTAAGCAGGATCGACTGCACGGGCCACGTTGTCATATCCATGGGAAACAATAGACTCAAATATAAATATACATCTTTCGACGGTGTGAGTATTCTGTTTAATTCTGCACGGTCTCTGATTCCCGCAGAGGAGCGATCGTATGTGTACGAGGTCCGTGTCTGGGATCAACCTTCCTATTATGGAAACTATAGAGACTTTATGAGGCTGTTCCATACCTCGACGCCTATAACTTTGACAACACCATCGCCAGCGTGAGGGTGAAGGGAGTGTAAGTATCTGGGATGAAACATTCTCCAAATTTACATAATTAATCAATATTGATTGCACTTGGCTTAATAGGTCGTATTGAGAGGAAGATCTTTACATCTTTCTTACTTCTTACTTTCTTACATCTTGTCTGATTTTACTAATCCATACTTTTAATTAAACTTTATGCAAAAATAAGGCGCTGTAATCACGTTGAATAAAATCAGATGTACTTACGTTTTACGACACGGGGAATATAAGTCACTATCATAATATATAATTTTCATCTGTATGAGTATTTTTTTCTGTTTTATTGTGTTAAGATTAGCAGAAAGATCCTGAGCTAATAATGAGGGGGGTGAATATCATCCTATGAATGGAACACTACTAGAAATAAGCATACCACTGACTAATTACTAGTACTGTATAACTACTACTACATATACTACTACTACTACTACTACTACTACTACTACTACTACTACTACTACTACTACTACTACTACTTGTACTACTACTACTATGTGTACTACTACTACTACGTGTACTACTACTACTACTACTACTATAATGTTACTGCACTACTACTACTACCGCTACTACCAATACAAATACCAACACTAATACTTTCTGTAATGTTTTAAGGTGGATCTTCTATGATATGCCAGATTACAACACTTACGATTCGTCATACGTGCATTACTCTTGGGGTCTTGACTACCAGGAAACATTGAACGACGGCATGCAAAACCGGGTGAGTTCTGAGACTTTATTGACATGAACTAAATAACTCGAGAAATTCGTCGATTCAAATGATCCGCTCGGTACTCTTAATTGAATATCATTAATGAGATCATAAACAAAAACCCAGTTCATAAGTAATCATGTATCCTATTTGCTAATGATAGCTATATATTTATAATTATTAATTGGATTATAAAAAAAAGGAACATTTTTTCATCACCTCTTTTAAACTTTAAAAACAGGTTCCAGTATCATAGAAATAGTTTTCTTAACTGTTCACCTATAGTCTTTTTATTTTTTACTAGGCGAAAATTACATTCTATCTTAAGGTCTCATGCTTAAAGTTATGCCTATGTTTACCTGATAATATGGTTAACTATGATAAAATACAACTGAAATTTCGAAGAACCGTACTATTCCCTTCACCTGATATCAAATATCAGTCAGTGAGCAGCAAGGGGTCTGGATTTTTCAAACACAGTATAGACACAAGAGTTCTTTATTATATACTTGTGGATCTGGAAGGTACGGTTTGGGTGTTACAGGTGTCGTCTCTGAGGTATGCTGGCAGCCAGGCGACGATGAACGAGGACGGATTTAACCTGTACGAGGGAGTGTCGTATACCAAGAAGGAGTTTTACGGCAACCACGACATCCCAGACATGACAAAATACCATGAAAAGGCAGTTTCCATCATTATTATTGGAGGGAGCTCTTGGACTTTCTGCGAGTAAGTACGGAACATAAGAAAATAAGGAAGCTACAAGAGGCCGCGAGACCTATACGAGGTAGTTCCTGTTACTTAATCTTACTGTTAATCTTACTTACTTACTTACAGTAATCTTACTGTTACTTAGATAATCTCACACTGACTATTTACTGAGTCCATTCCAATTATTTACCACCCTATTTGTGAACCAGTTTTTCCCTATTTCTTTTTTAAATCTACGCTTTTTTCGGAGAAAGGAAACTACTTCAAGGAAACAATATATATAATAGTTCCACAAGGGATAAATACAAATGCAAGACATGAATAGGTAATATTTTATGGTGATTGATTCTATAAAAATAACTTTATGCACGGAGGAAATATTGGGCTAGAACACTAGGTATATATTCAAGATGTGACGATACTGACAAAAAAAACACTTTAAAGATGAGTTTGTAATATTTCACCTACATATCTGAAATTGTTTTCTTTTCTCCTCACAGAGATGTTAACTACTATGGGCACTGCGCATGTCTGCGTGCTGATCAATACGACTCAAATCACTACGGAAGGCTGGATGTAGGACTTTTCCCTGACGTAAGTGTCTGTTATTACCTCCGCCAACGAAGTTGGAGGGGTTATGTTTTCACCCCGATCTGTCTGTCTGTCTGTCTGTCTGTCTGTCTGTTTGTTAGTGTACAGGATTTCTCAAAAAGTTACCAATAGATTTGGACCAAACTCACTATACCAAGTCTATTTGGTATAAGGAAGAACTGATTTAATTTTAGATGAAATCTATTAACAACTGTTGCCATGGCAACCAATTGATGAAATATTCGGCCGGAGGTATGCGCTCATACTGAGTGCATATATATATATGTATATATATATATATATATATATATATATATATATATATATATATATATATATATATATATATATATATAATCACAACTGTTGCCATGGCAAGCAATTGATGAAATATTCGGGCGGAGGTAGTGAGTCATGACTACATATTAGCATTCTTCTTTTTAACATGTTATAAAGGCAGACATATATATGTAGCTCTAATACGGCCTGGTTTGTTTATTGACTATTTCAGTGATTCAAGAACGATAACAAGGCACTAACATAAAGATCAGCGCAGAAACTAAATAATGAGCATTTAAATCTTTGTGAATAATAGCCAACATAACTTTACGAATTGCCATTAACTTACTGCCTGCCTCCAGCCTCCCCCATCCCTTCTCACCCCTCTATCATAATAAAGATAATGACAATGATATAATATTATTGTCATAACTATCAATTTTATGATAATGATATTAATATTAATGATAATATTAATAGATATAATTAATGTGATGATAATGACGTTATTTACAATAATAATAATAACAATATCTAGTAATAATAATAATAATAATAATGATAATCTTAATACTGATAGCAGCAATAATAATAATTATAGTAGCTATGATAATGATAATAACATTAATAATGATAATAGTAACAAAAATAACTAATAATTATATAATAGTAATAAAAAAATACAGCATAATAGTCTAAGGAAGTAAGTGAAACGCGGCAAGAAGTCACCGCAGAGTTTTCTCCCGTCGTACGCGCTTCTCTGTGTCCCGACCTTCCCAGGCATCACTTATAAAAACTGTCGTACGCTCTCCCAGTGCTCTAGTTCTTATTGCTATTATACATTAATAATGATAATAGTAATATAAATAAGTATAGTAATACGTAATAGTAGTAGAAAATTAGGAAAGCACTAGTTATTATTACTATTATTATTATTACTGTTATCAATATTACTATAGTTCTAACAGTAGTCCATGTATATTGTTCCCATCATATTAAGATGAAAAATATAATTGTAATAAGAACATAAGAAAATAAGGAAGCTACAAAAGGCCGCGAGACCTACACATGGTAGTTCCTATTACTTTACACTACCTACATCCACCTTTCATCCCCATCCATGAAATGATCTAGCCTTATTTTAAAGCTCCCTATTGAATCCGCACTGACTACCTGACGACTGAGTCCGTTCCAATCATTTACTATCCTATTTGTATATGTTGTTACAGATCCATGCGAGTCAAGTGGGCATCTACAGTGTGAGATCGGTAAGGAAGGGCTGCCATCATGCTTGAACCTAATCACATCCTACAAGGCAGAGGAAGGAGACAGCAGCTTATAGAAGATACTCACGCTACTTCCTCAGCCATCGAGAAGAAAGAACCATATAGAATCGGAAGTGCTTAGCGGTTCCCTAACATTGCATTCGTAAGAACACTATTATTTCAACTAATATACACTTGCTTAATAACATCAAATAAATCTATTTGTTTATTTTAACTGGAGGCACAAATCATTCTTATATATCAGAGATTCTCGTAAACTAAATGAATTATGATTGTCATGAGTATGTCCTTAAAATTCGTTTTCTCTTCAGATTAGAAGAAAATAAATGGTTGAATCATGGACTCAATTGTCTTTACCATGCTAGTAATTGTTTTGTTTGTTTGTTTGTTTAGAGGATATAGCCTCAGAGCCATAGTGATCTACCGCTGCAGCTTAGTGTTGGCCGAAGCCACCACCCCGGGAGGGGGGGTCACAAAACCCCGGCTAACACCCGGGACCCATTCACTGCTGGGTGGAGGCTGGGGCTCGGGTTTTAAGAAAGACCACCCATCTATCTTCGCTCCGCCCGGGGATCGAACCCGGGACTTCTCGGTTGTTGTGTTGCGGTGATGTTGACTTATTACAAAAAACACATTCCCACTATATATACAGATTTCCTTTTCCCATACCTATTTACACAACTCCACGATTTATGCAGCTTAACTTCATCGAATGGACCATAACTCTTCGCAAATACTATGGTTGCATTCTTACTGCTTCACAAACGCTCACTGCCTGCCATGAAACAGGTTTAAATAAATAGGGTGGTAAGTGATTGGAATGGACTCGGTCGTCAGGTGATCAGTGCAGTCAATAGGGAGCTTTAAAAGGATGCTGGATAAATTCATGGATGGGGATGAAAGGTGGATGTAGGTAGTGTTAAGTAACACGTGTAGGTCTCACGGCCTCTTGTAGCTTCCTTATTATTTTTATTTTCTTATGTTCTTATAATGAAGCGTATACGTACATGCATGTGAAAATATTGCTATATACTGTTAACGTGTAAAGACATATTGATAGCAAAGCTGCCAACCATCATATTTCTTAGTGTAGTTGAAACACAAACTTGCATGATTAATCAATGCATGATCATTAATTAAAGCATAATGGTATTTATTTATCACCGAAATCCTGTACTGGTAAGAATCCCTTCTATATGCATGTATTATGATTTCATGGTTCCATTATTAACACTGCCCCCCTTCGAGCGTTGCATGGTGCGGCCTCGGATATCTGGAGGATGATAACTTAAGTGAAAGCAGCAGGTGACTTGAGGTGGGACGTGCGGTGTGAGACGAGCAGGTGTGATACATCCGCCATCACCACCACCATAACTATTCGTTGCCACAAAGATCGCAATAGTAACAATAATTTCTTCATTTTCTGCTTTTTACATTCAATGTTCTATCAATTTTCATGAAGTGCTTTAATCAACACACCTGAAATACAGGCTAAAAAATAAATCGTCAAAACCTAGCAAGTTATCAGTGATGTGAAATATCCATCAGCTGAAAAGCCAAAAAGCAGTTCCCATATATTTTTCTAACCCAGCTGTCACTGTCACCCTTGAACTTGACATTCCTTACAAAATCCAGCTCCCCTCCCCTCCCCCTCCCTCACCCGGGGCTGACGGGGGCACCAGAGAATACTTAAAGAAGGCTAGCAGTGACGCCGTTACTTTACTTCCTCCGACAAGATGAAGACGCTGCTGCTGCTGTTGTTGACGGGGATCGTCGCCACCCAGGCCAAGGGTAAGCACGATCGACTGCACGGGCCACGTTGTCATATCCATGGGAAACAATAGACTCAAATATAAATATACATCTTTCGACGGTGTGAGTATTCTGTTTAATTCTGCACGGTCTCTGATTCCCGCAGAGGAGCGATCGTATGTGTACGAGGTCCGTGTCTGGGATCAACCTTCCTATAATGGAAACTATAGAGACTTTAATGAGGCTGTTCCATACCTCGACGTCTATAACTTTGACAACACCATCGCCAGCGTGAGGGTGAAGGGAGTGTAAGTATCTGGGATGGAACATTCTCCAAATTTACATAATTAATCAATATTGATTGCACTTGGCTTAATAGGTCGTATTGAGAGGAAGATCTTTACATCTTTCTTACTTCTTACTTTCTTACATCTTGTCTGATTTTACTAATCCATACTTTTAATTAAACTTTATGCAAAAATAAGGCGCTGTAATCACGTTGAATAAAATCAGATTTACTTACGTTTTACAACACGGGGAATATAAGTCACTATCATAATATATAATTTTCATCTGTATGAGTATTTTTCTTCTATATTGTGTTAAGATTAGCAGAAAGATCCTGAGCTAATAATGAAAGGGGTGAATATTATCCTATGAATGGAACAGTACTAGAAATAGGCATACCACTGACTAATTACTAGTACTGTATAACTAATACTACATATACTACTACTACTATGTATACTACTACTACTACTACAATATTACTACTGCACTACTACTACTATACTACTACTGCACTACTACTACTACCACTACTACCAATACAAATACTAATGCTAATACTTTCTGTAATGTTTTAAGGTGGATCTTCTATGATATGCCAGATTACAACACTTACGATGAGTCACGCGTGCATTACTCTTGGGGTCTTGACCACCGGGAAACATTCACCTTCGGCATGGAAAACCGGAACCGCTGACCAGCACAGGGCTCTGTCACGCCGGACTAGAACCCTCCTGAGGAGAGACAAGGAGAGGTATGTCAGGAGTCTCGCTGAGGATGTCGAGGGTCATTTGAACGCTAATGACCTCCGACCCGCCTACTGAGCCCTGAAGAAGCTCCGTTCCAAGTCTCCTTCTCGGGCGAGTGCTATTCGAACAGCAGATGGGCGCCTCGTGTCGGACATGGATGGGCAGATGGCTCGTTGGGCTGAGTACTTTGGGCAGTTGTTCACGGTGGACCCTCCAACTGAGCAGCTTCACACCACTGGGTTACAGGCAGTGGATGCCGATCCTCCCATTGACGAAACCGCACCCTCTCTTGACGAAGTCAGAGAGGCTGTAGCAAAGTTGAAGGGTGGAAAGGCAGCTGGTGTTTGTAATATCAGTGCGGAGCTCCTCAAAGCTGGGGGTGAGGCCATGATTCGCGGGTTGCATGCTGTCCTGACTGCCGTGTGGCAATCAGGTACCATTCCTCCTGACTGGAAAAGGGGGCTGGTCGTCCCTATCTGGAAAGGGAAAGGGGACCGTCAGGACTGCAACAATTACCGCGGTATTACACTGCTCAGCGTACCAGGCAAGGTGCTTGCCCATCTATTGCTGACACGAATTCGCAGTCATCTGGTGAAGCATCAGAGACCTCAACAGTCTGGGTTCACGCCTGGTAAGTCAACAACGGACCGTATCCTAGCGCTTCGTGTCCTGGTGGAACGCCGACGTGAGTTTCGACAGGGGATGCTTGCAGCCTATGTTGATCTCAAGAAGGCGTTTGACTCAGTGCATCGTGAGTCACTCTGGGATCTTCTGCGACTTCGAAGGATTCCTGCAAGGACTATTGGTTTGATAACTGGTCTGTATTCTGGGACTGAGAGTGCTGTGAAGTGTGGGGCAGGTGTATCCAGCTTCTTTCCTGTGAATACAGGAGTGAGGCAAGGGTGCGTCCTTGCCCCATCACTTTTCAACGCTTGTATGGACTGGGTATTGGACAAGGTTGTAGATCAAAGTGATTGTGGAGCATCCGTCGGCAACACCAAGATCACTGATCTTGTTTTTGCCGATGATGCAGTAATCTTTGCTGAGTCGCTGGAGGTCCTGGTGATGGCTCTCGAGGCGCTGCACGAGGAGGCAAAGCCTTTGGGACTTGAGGTCTCCTGGCTCAAGACCAAGGTCCAGGTATTTGGAGACTTACTAGATGAAGCAGTACAGTCTGTTCATGCGTGTGGCGAGGACATTGAGATCTTGGAAAGTTTTACATACCTTGGTAGCGCAGTCCATAATGACGGCGGGTCACGTCAAGAAGTCTTACGACGGATTGGCATAGCCCACGGTGTTATGGACTCGCTCAGCGGGAGTATTTGGCGTTGTCGGTACCTGTGCAGGAGGACAAAGATCCGGATCTTCAAGTCGCTTGTGATCCCTGTCTTACTCTATGGTTGTGAGACATGGACACTAAATAGTGACTTGAAGAGACGAATCAATGCCTTTGGTAATAAGTGTCTTCGCAGAATCATGGGGTATCGCTGGGATGATTACGTGTCAAATCAGCGATTGCACCGTGAAACTGAATCGAGGCCTATTACCTGCATAGTCCGTCAGCGCCAACTTCGGCTATATGGGCATGTGGCACACTACCCTGAAACCGATCCTTCCCATCGGGTTGTATCTGTAAGAGACAATCCGGCGTGGAGGAGGCCAAGGGGGCGCCCACAAGGCTCGTGGCTGGGGCAAGTTGATGTTTCTTGTCGAGAGCTGCTTGGTATGGGAAAGGAGCCTGCATGGGAACTCGCGCGTGGTGACCCCCGGGAGTGGCGTCGTAGGGTGGGCGAGGCGACGCGCCCCCCGGCGTATGCCCCCAATGATTGATTGATTGATGGAAAACCAGGTGAGTTCTGAAACTATATTGACATGAACTAAATCACTCGAGAAATTTGTCGATTCAAATTATCTGCTCGGTACTCTTTCATATCAGTAATCTATATATATAAATCTCAAAATTTGACTGTCTGTCTGTGTGTCTGTATGTTCGTTATAGACTCGGCTACAGATTGCCAAAACCCCACATGCCGCACATATTTGGAATCCTCATGACCCAGCGGAGAACAGAGGCTATGTTTCGATGGGCGTGGCAGACCCTGGTGGGCGTGGCAGACCCTGGTGGGCTTGGCCAGCAAAAACAACCTAAAAACGGCTGTGGCTGCTAAACCATGCGAGATACAGACTTGACACTGTAGTTCATAATTGTTGGTCGTGATCGACTTGGGGGGATGGAAGATGTTTTGAGGGGCGTGTCCGACCCCGGTGGGCGTGGCAAGCAAAAACAACCTAAAAACAGCTGTAGCGGTTAAACCGTGCGAGATAGAGACTTGACTTTGTAGTCCAAATTTGTTGGCCGTGATCGACTTGGGGGGATGGAAGAGTTTTTCTCACTTCCTTCACAACATGGCCGCAGGCCCCCCATTGGGCCGCAGGCCCACAGCCCTCCGCAGTAGCTGGGAGAAAGGTGCCTGGAGGGCACCCTTTCTGCTAGTGAGATCATAAACAAAAAACTCAGCTCATAAGTAATCATGTATCCTATTTGCTAATGATATCTTTATATTTATAATTATTATTTTGATATATAAAAAAAAGGCAAATATTTCCATTACCTTTTTTAAACTATAAAAACGGGTTCCAGTATCATAGAAATAGTTTTCTTAACTGTTCACCTATAGTCTATTTTTTAACGATGCGAAAATTACATTCTATCTTGAGAAGGTCTTATGCTTAAAGTTATGCCTATGTTTACTGGATATTATGGTTAACTACGATAAAATACAGCTGAAATTTCGAAGAACCGTACTATTCCCTTCACCTGATATCAAATATCAGTCAGTGAGCAGCAAGTGGTCTGGATTTTTCAGACACAGTATAGACACAAGAGTTCTTTATTATATACTTGTGGATCTGGAAGGTACGGTTTGGGTGTTACAGGCGTCGTCTCTGAGGTATGCTGGCAGCCAGGCGACGATGAATGAGGAGGGATTTAACCTGTACGAGGGAGCGTCGTTTACCAAGAAAGAGTTTTACGGCAACCACGACATCCCAGACATGACACAGTACCATGAAGAGGCCGTCTCCATCATCATTATTGGAGGGAGCCTTTGGACTTTCTGCGAGTAGGTACGGAACATAAGAAAATAAGGAAGCTACAAGAGGCCGCGAGACCTATACGAGGTAGTTCTTGTTACTTAATCTTACTGTTAATCTTACTTACTTACTTACTGAAATCTTACTGTTACTTAGATAATCTCACACTGACTATTTACTGAGTCCATTCCAATTATTTACCACCCTATCTGTGAATAAGTTTTTCCCTATTTCTTTTTTAAATCTACGCTTTTTTCGGAGAAAGGAAACTGCTTCAAAAAAACAATATATATAATAGTTCCACAAGGGATCAATACAAATGCAAGACATGAATAGGTAATATTTTATGGTGATTGAAACTATAAAAATAACTTTATGCACGGAGGAAATATTGGGCTAGAACACTAAGTATATATTCAAGATGTGACGATACTGACAAAAAACAACTTTAAAGATGAGTTTGTAATATTTCACCTACATATCTGATCTTGTTTTCTTTTCTCCTCACAGACAAGTCAACTACTCTGGGCGCTGCGCATGTCTGCATGCTGACAAATACGACTCAAATCACTACGGAAGGCTGGATGTAGGATTTTTCGGGAACGTAAGTGTGTGTCTGTTATTTTCCCTGTTTTGTCACCTTCACTACGACCATGACGTTTCAGAGGTGATATCGTGAGTCATGACTACATATTAACATTCTTCTTTCTAGCATGTTATAAAGGCAGACATATATATGTAGCTCTACTACGGCCTGGTTTGTTTAATGACTATTTCAGTGATTCAAGAACGATAACAAAGCACTAACATAAAGATCAGCGCAGAAACAAAATAATGAGCATTTAAATCTTTGGGATTAATACCAAAATAACTTTACGAATTGCCATTAACTTACTCCCTGCCTCCAGCCTCCCCCATCCCTTCTCACCCCTCTATCATAATAAAGATAATGACAATGATATAATATTATTGTCATAACTATCATTTATGATAATGATATTAATATTAATGATAATTTTAATATAAATAATTAATGTGATGATAATGACGTTATTTACAATAATAATAATAACAATATCTAGTAATATTAATAATAATAATAATGATAATCTTAATACTGATAGCAGCAATAATAATAATCATAGTAGTTATGATAATGATAATAACATTTATAATGATAATAGTAAAAAAAAATAATAATAATAAGAGTAATAAAAACAAAATACAGCATAATAGTCTAAGGAAGTAAGTGAAACGCGGCAAGAAGTCACCGCAGAGTCTTCTCCCGTCATACGCGCTACTCTGTGTCCCGACCTTACCAGGCATCACTTATAAAAACTGTCGTACGCTCTCCCAGTGCTATAGTTAGTATTGATATTATACATTAATAATGATAATAGTAATATAAATAAGTATAGTAATACGTAATAGTAGTAGAAAATACGGTATAAAAGCCTACGAAGTAAATGAAACGTGGCAAGATATAACCGCCGAGTTTCCTTTGCAACATACCCGCTTTTCTATTATATCGACCTTCCCAGCCATCACTTATAAAGATTGGTATACGCTCTCGGAAAGCACTAGTTATTATTACTATAAAATTATTACTGTTATCATTATTACTATAGTTCTAACAGTAGTCCATGTATATTGTTCCCATCATATTGAGATGAAAAATATAATTGTAATAAGAACATAAGAAAATAAGGAAGCTACAAGAGGCCGCGAGACCTACACATGGTAGTTCATGTTACTTTACACTACCTACATCCACCTTTCATCCCCATCCATGAAATTGTCTAGCCTTCTTTTAAAGCTCCCTATTGATTCCGCACTGACTACCTGACGACTGAGTCCGTTCCAATCATTTACTATCCTATTTGTATATGTTGTATGTTACAGATCCATGCGAGTCAAATGGGTATCTACAGTGTGAAATCGGTAAGGAAGGGCTGCCACCAGGCTTGAACCTAATCACATCCTACAAGGCAGAGGAAGGAGACAGCAGCTTATAGAAGATACTCACGCTACTTCCTCAGCCATCGAGAAGAAAGAGCCATATAGAATCGGAAGTGCTTAGCGGTTCCCTAACACTTCATTCGTAGGAACACTATTATTTCAACTAATATACACTTGCTTAATAAACATCAAATAAATCTATTTGTTTATTTTAACTGGAGGCACAAATCATTCTTATATATCAGAGATTCTCGTAAACTAAATAAATTATGATTGTCATGAGTATGTCCTTAAAATTCGTTTTCTCTTCAGATTAGAAGAAAATGTATGTTTGAATCATGGACTCAATTGTCTTTACCATGCTAGTCATGGTGACTTATTACAAAAAACACATACCCACTATATATACAGGTTTTTTTCCCAAACCCATTTACACAACTCCATGATCTATGCAGCTTAACTTCATCGAATGGACCATAACTCTTCGCAAATACTATGGTTGCATTCTTACTGCTTCACGAACGCTCACTGCCTGCCATGAAATAGGGTAAATAAATAGGGTGGTAAATGATTGGAATGAACTCAGTCGTCAGGTGATCAGTGCGGAGCCAATAGGAAGCTTTAAAAGGATGCTGGATATATTCATGAATGGGATGAAAGGTGGATCATGTAGGTAGTGTTAAGTAACAGTAATTACCACGTGTAGGTCTCACGGCCTCTTGTAGCTTCCTTATTTTCTTATATTCTTATGTTCTTATGAATGCATCCTTAGTTGACACATTTTAATATTTTGGAGACCTCGAATATTATAAAGTTTGAGCTCCAGAGTGAGAAGGCAGATAGGAGTATAAATGAAGTTAAGAGCCTTGAGTGACTTTGTATGGGATGAGTAAAATGGAAGAGAGAGAAAGAAAGAGAGAGAAGAGAGAGAGAGAGGAGAGAGAGGAGAGAGAGGAGAGAGAGAGAGAGAGAGAGAGAGAGAGAGAGAGAGAGAGAGAGAGAGAGAGAGAAGAGAGAGAGAGAGAGAGAGAGAGAGAGAGAGAGAGAGAGAGAGAGAGATGGAGAGGGGGATGTTGTGTGAGGTGTGTGTGTTTTCTGTGTTGTGTGTGTGTGTGTGTGTGTGTGTGTGTGTGTGTGTGGTGGTGTGGGGTGTGTGTGTGTGTGTGTGTGTGTGTGTGTGTGTGTGTGTTGTGTGTGTGGTGTGTGGTGGTGTTGTGTGTGTGTGTGTGTGTGTGTGTGTGTGTGTGTGTGTGTGTGCCCCTATAACAACCTCAACACGGACAACTTGCTGGGCGGGACGAGAAGCTAACTAGATGCTAAGCAGGCGAGGCGAGTCCCTACAACCTCCATTACGGCAGCGACAAAAGCTTTCAGATTTGCTAATTTGCAGAGATTGAATTCGCACAATTCCTAATGGAGGTTTTTACCCTGTAAATATTGGAAATGGCTGGCTTTCAGAGGAGAGCCGGTAGTATTTGACGTGTTATTTCCCTACAGTATTTTCATGAACAGGAATTTCGAAAAGAACAATAAAAAATGACATTTGAGAAAAAAGCTAAAGACGTAATGCTTGTTGTGGTCATACAACGCCACCGCGCACTCTTTACGATATCATGGCATATTGTAGCTTCCTTATTTTCTTATGTTCTTATGTTCTTATATAAGGTATGTCTGTATATTGCACACGTATTTATTCAGAAGTTATATCCTTACTGATTCAATAGGCTCCATTCATAACTCTTCCTCGGCTTAATCCATAGAAGATCCATAGGGTAATAGTTTTATATTCCTTAACACACTGAATCTCTCTCTCTCTCTCTCTCTCTCTCTCTCTCTCTCTCTCTCTCTCTCTCTCTCTCTCTCTCTCTCTCTCTCTCTCTCTCTCTCTCTCTCTCTCTCTCTCTCTCTCTCTCTATATATATATATATATATATATGTACATATAATAATATAAGTGAAAGTGTGTGTGCGTGTGTGTGTGTGTGTGTCTGTCTGTCCGCGATAGGTGCCGCCCCCAGTGGCGCAATCTCCTCATATGGCACAGTTTTGGAATCGGGTCGACCAGGGGAAGGTTTTAAGCCCACTTATGAGATGATCCGATCACTTTTTTTTTTTTTTTTTTTTTTTTTTAGCAGCCTATTAGCGAGAATTGTGAAAAAAAGTGGGTTGCGAGAATTGAGGAAACCTTGATGTAGGGTGATGGGTAATGGGTGAGTGAATGGGTGGGATGATGGGTAATGGGTGTGGGGTGATGGGTGAGTGAATGGGTGGGGGGTGATGGGTGATGGGTGAGGGAATAGATGGGGGTGATGGGTAATGGGTGAGTGAATGGGTGTGTGGTGATGGGTAATGGGTGAGTGAATGGGTGGGGGGTGATGGGTAATGGATGAGTGAATGGGTGGGGGGTGATGGGCAGTGGCGTCACCGTGGGGGGGCTAAGGGGGACTTAGCCCCCCCAAGTCAAGGACTCAGCCCCCCAAAATTGCTGCTAGTAACCTGCTACCCAAAAACAATAAAAAGGAATATTTATCCAATTTTCCATGCCAGAGCAAAACCTTATTTTTCACACTTTTATAGAAATATTGGTTTGATGTTTCATTTAAATGTTGAAATATGTTTGCTAACAAACCTTGAAATTACTAAGTATATTCTACGGGACGGGAGGCATGTTAACACAGTGGTAGGCAGGTAAAGGCAGTGGGAGCCAGGGTAAGGCAGTGGGAGGCAGGGCAACACAGGACGGGAGGCATGTTAACACAGTGGTAGGCAGGTAAAGGCAGTGGGAGCCAGGGTAAGGCAGTGGGAGGCAGGGTAACACAGGACGGGAGGCATGTTAACACAGTGGTAGGCAGGTAAAGGCAGTGGGAGCCAGGGTAAAGCAGTGGGAGGCAGGGCAAACACAGGACGGGAGGCATGTTAACACAGTGGTAGGCAGGTAAAGGCAGTGGGAGCCAGGGTAAGGCAGTGGGAGGCAGGGTAACACAGGACGGGAGGCAGGTTAACACAGTGGGAGGCAGGTAAGGCAGTGGGTGGCAGGGTAACACAGGACGGGAGGCAGGTTAACACAGGACGGGAGGCAGGTTAACACAGGACGGGAGCAGGTTAAGGCAGTGGGAACCAGGGTAAGGCAGTGGGTGGCAGGGTAACACAGGACGGGAGGCAGGTTAACACAGGATGGGAGGCAGGTAAAGGCAGTGGGAGGCAGGGTAACACAGGACGGGAGGCTTGTTAAACACAGTGGTAGGCAGGTAAAGGCAGTGGGAGGCAGGGCAACACAGGACGGGAGGCTGGTTAACACAGTGGTAGGCAGGTAAAGGCAGTGGGAGCCAGGGTAAGGCAGTGGGAGGCAGGGTAACACAGGACGGGAGGCAGGTTAAGGCAGTGGGTGGCAGGGTAACACAAGGACGGGAGGCAGGTTAACACAGGACGGGAGGCAGGTTAAGGCAGTGGGACCCAGGGTAAGGCAGTGAGGTGGCAGGGTAACACAGGACGGGAGGCAGGTTAACACAGGATGGGAGGCAGGTTAAGGCAGTGGGAGCCAGGGTAAGGCAGTGGGTAGCAGGGTAACACAGGACGGGAGGCAGGTTAACACAGGATGGGAGGCAGGTTAAGGCAGTGGGAGCCAGGGTAAGGCAGTGGGAGGCAGGGTAACACAGGACGGGAGGCAGGTTAACACAGTGGTATGCAGGTTAAGGCAGTGGGTGCCAGGGTAAGGCAGTGGGAGGCAGGTTAAATCGGCTTTTAGTTACTTTATCATGATTATGTACTTTATTCTGTTTAACTACAGTATCCCATGTATACCTGTTTTTGTGCAATAAGGGAAATACCTTGAATATATTGTAAGTTTATATTTATATATTTTTTTCATTATCAAGATAAAACCTTACTGAGAAACAAACCAAAAACATACATTGTGCAATTCCTTTGTGGTTGTTAGTGGAGAGAGAAAAATGGCAATTTTATTATTTTGTATAAACAGAATAAAATTTTTCTTCAAATTATCAATTTTAGTTAATATGGTATAACTCTATTAATTTATGTGTCATGTAATTAAAGCTTAATTCCACTTTCTTCTCTTTTTTGGGCCTCAAAATTACCCTGGAACTGATTAATTTTCAAAATTACCCCCGACCCCCCAGCTGGATAGGCTCGCTGCGCTCGCCCATCACCACCCCGGGGCTAAAGCCCCCCCAAATTTTTTTTCATGGTGACGCCACTGGTGATGGGTAATGAGTGAGTGAATGGGTTGGGGGTGATGTGAATGGGTTGGCGTTAATACATACATTTCTACATCCATGATTTCAGGAAAGCTAGAAGGGGCTATCTGGAGAGTCTGTGTTTGGTGGGCCGAAGGGCCCACCAAACACAGGTGGTGGGCCGAAGGCCCACCAATAGCCCTCCGCAGGAGCTAGCCAAAAAGTCCGCCCGGAGGGCGGCTTTGCGGCTAGTATATATATATATATATATATCTCTCTCTCTCTAAAACTGACGGGAAAGCAATGAACGACGAAGTGATCCTCCAGTAACTCCAATCAGGGTAGAATAAGAAGTAACGGATTGAAACTGTAAAAGCGTAGATATAAAAAAGAAATAGTGAGAAAATGGTTCACAAATAGGGTGGTAAATGATTGGAATGAACTCAGTCATCAGGTGGTTAGTGGGGAGTCAATAGGGTGCTTTAAAAGGAGGCTAGACAGCTTTATGGATGGGGATGAAAGGTGGATATATAGGTAGCGTTAAGTAACAGAAACTACCACGTGTAGGTCTCATGGTCTCTTGTAGCTTCCTTATTTGCTAATGTTCTTATTAGTGTTGCAGTCGTAAGGGAGGCACTGCCCGGCCGCCATGTAGAGCGTTCCCGCCACCCACTGAAGGGCCACGTCAGGGCTTTAACCCCTTGAGACCCAGAACGTAATACCCATTGTAATTTTGGGAACCATTAGACAATTTTTAGTAAACAAAAGCAATATTTAATAGATATGACCTATTTAGTATCCTTGTCCACTAACTAATTTGGTTTATTCAGTTATTTTTTGTAATTTTATGGCTCAAAAACATACAATTTTAAATAGGAAAGGAAAGATCTGGGTGTGAAGGGGTTAAGGTTATTCTAAATACCCGCACACTGACAACCAGGTATCCTTATGTTAGAAGACATTTACGATAGGGCACGGGCGTAATCTCAAGTGATGATGATAACCAGACACTGAGATTTAATTGTCAAAAATCTATCACGCAAATATGAAGGAAAAGGATTTCATTCAGTATTTTGAGCTTCATTCCCCTCTTGAACCTCTTTATGACACACATACACACATACACACACACACACACACACACACACACATACACACATACACACACACATACACACACACACACACATTACTCTTAGCACTCACCAGTTTATAATGATTTTTCATCTCGTTCGTTCACCTGACCTTGGAAGCAGAAACTAAATATATACAGGTTATCTAAGGTTTTCTCTACTATCTCTTTGTATGCGTTACCTTCATTCCTTGTGGGTTTACTCTTCGTATCTGCTTGTCTGTTTCTGTAATTGTCTATTGTACTTTATATGTTTATACACGCTCTCTCTCTCTCTCTCTCTCCTCTCTTATGCCCTGTCGAAGGCTTGGCCGGCCCAGAAACAGTCCATTACTTTGTTTTCCCCTCGCGCGCTGCTCCCGGGCAAAAATAGCCTACATATTAATTAACTTCCGAACAAGGAAAAGGAAAAGTGGCTAATGCTTTGGAGTGAATTTATGAAATGTTGCACACGGCGTACATGACCAAATTTTTCACGGATAATTAATTGGCTCTCATGCTAGTGGACGAGAAAGAGGCCCACGGAGAAAAACCTGCGAGAGTGATACACACACACGCACACACAAACACAGATACACATACACACACACACATACACACACACACACACACACACACACACACACACACACACACACACACACATACACCAAATAGGGCAGCGGTGGTCCTGGTCTGCTATTTGGCACGCCTAGGTTCGAAGTTCGCACAGATTTCTAAGGGTTGTTGGTGATGAACGGGCAGTTACCGTCCTCCTTGAGCAACGGGATGGGAGGACAATAGCTGGAGATCACGAGCTCTGAGCTTGTTCAAGACCATAAGTCAATATAACACACACACACAACACACACACACACACACACACACACACACACACACACACACTTTCCACACCGTCGTCGCCTCCCATCGCCACATTCCAATAAAATACCCTGAAATTATGCAAAATCTATTAACACAAGAGTAAGAAAGCAATAAAAAAAAGACATTCAACGGTGCCCATCAAGGTTTAGGTGACTGCTCGACCAGCCTCAGCCCCGCCCCACCTCTGCCTGCCCCGCCGACATATTCCCGTTTTCTGGAAGAGTATGTGGCGTTTACTCTTGCACACGTCGGATTAGGTTACGATAGGTTACGGATAGGGTTGGGTAATAAGTTGTCCTTGTCACCCCGATGTTAAATTGCGTGGGAATCACAATGAACGTATTTTTGAGAAGATCCTATGGTTAGTTTCGGAGCTACAGCCAAGCGTCTTATCGTACAAACCACTACTCCCATAGAGAACGGGAATATGCGCCCCGCCCCACCTCTGCCCGCCCCGCCACGCCCTGACACGGACTGTGGGCTTCAACCAGTCAGTTTGGATGCATGTGCGTTCGTTCGCCTGTCAGTTTGTGTCTGTTTGGCGTGAAAAAACGCTCGAAAATTAATTACCTGAGCCTTGTCCGAGTCTAAAACCTTGCCCAAATATCAGAATTAAGAGATGTGCTTCGTGCAGTCCGCGGCGTTCTGATGATGATGATGATGAGGCTCTATCCTTGATCTTCAGGAGACGCGCTATCATGGACCATAGACGCCTCTCTCTCTCTCTCTCTCTCTCTCTCTCTCTCTCTCTCTCTCTCTCTCTCTCTCTCTCTCTCTCTCTCCCCTCTCTCTCTCTCCCCTCTCTCTCTCTCTCTCTCTCTCTCTCTCTCTCTCTCGTCTCTCTCTCTCTCTCTCTCCTCTCTCTCTAGTTTATCATCGTTTCTAGTAGCCCTCCTCTTACTCCTCTTCTCTTCTTCCTCTTCTCTCTCTCTCTCTCTCTCTTCATCTCTCTCTCTCTCTCTCTCTCTCTCTCTCTCTCTCTCTCTCTCTCCTCTCTCTCTCTCTCTCTCTCTCTCTCGCTCTCACATTACTATATAAATAGAATAGCTACTATATAAATAAAATAGCCAATATATAAATAGAATAGCTTCTATATAAATAAAATAGTTAATATGTAAATAGAATAGCTTCTATATAAATAGAATAGCTACTAATATATAAAGAGAATAACTACTATAGCTGACATCACCCTTCATATCATCGTTGCAATGACTCATATGACCTTCTCAATGACCTTATATATAGACCCTAAACTGAATGACCTGGTTTTCATTCATTTCGCTGCTTAATAACTCTAATCACGCTTAAAGTTCAGGAGATTAACGAGAATTTTCATAATGAGGATTTGTCCATTACAATAATGAGAGTAGAAAACATTAATTTCCGTTCGTAAATAAAGTAGGAAGTCGTTCATTGATATCATAAGTAGACACATGAGACAATATCAAAAGTTATTTCGTAAGGAAGAAATGGTAGGAGGAGGGAGACTTGGATGACTGAAATCCTAAAAACACTGTACTATAGTCTATTCACTTAAGCTGGATTCTTGGGAGCTGCTCGATGCCTACCCGAGTATGTAAGGACGTCGCTGATTGGCTGATGCACGCGGGCTGGGTGGTGATGGTGGTGGTATTTTGGTAGCCTCAGCCAATCAGCGACGTCCTTACATACTCAGGTAGGCATCGAGCAGCTCCCAAGAATCCAGCTTAAGTGAATAGACTATAGTAGAGGTACCATCAATAATAGCACTAGTAACATGGTGGTAATGGTGGTGAGTAGTAGTATAGTAGTAGTAGTAGTTAGTAGTAGTGATGGTGGTGGTAAGTAGTAGTAGTAGTAGTAGTAGTAGTAGTAGTAGTAGTAGTAGTAGTGATGGTGGTAATGGTGGTGAGTAGTAGTAGTAGTAGTTGTAGTAGTAGTAATAGTAGTAGTAGTGATGGTGGTAATGGTGGTGAGTAGTAGTAGTAGTAGTAGTAGTAGTAGTAGTAGTAGTAGTAGTAGTGATAGCAGTAGTAGTAGTAGTAGTAGTAGTAGTAGTGATGGTGGTGGTAAGTAGTAGTAGTAGTAGTAGTGATGGTGGTGGTAAGTAGTAGTAGTAGTAGTAGTGATGGTAGTGAGTAGTAGTAGTAGTAGTAGTAGTGATGGTGGTGAGTAGTAGTAGTAGTAGTAGTAGTAGTAGTAGTGATGGTGGTGAGTAGTAGTAATAGTAGTAGTGATGGTGGTGGTAGTAGTAGTAGTAGTAGTAGTAGTAGTAGTAGTAGTGTACGTATAGTGGGTGAGTAGTAGTTATAAAGTAAGTAGGGAGTAGTTATATGGTGGTGAGTAGTAGTAGTAGTAGTAGTAGTAGTAGTGATGGTGGTGAGTAGTAGTCAGTAACGACCTGAGTTGGGGCTACTGACCTCCAATTAGTGGAGCCCGCATATATTTCATAAATAAACATGTGGTGGAGGTATCATTTAGTAGTTTGTAGTAGTTTAAAAAAAAAAAAAAAAAAAAAAAAAAGTAGTAGTAGTAGTAGTAGCAGTGATGTGGTGAGTATAGTATGTGTAGTAGTAGTAAGTATGGTGGTGAGTAGTAGTAGTAGTAGTAGTGATGGTGGTGAGTAGTAGTAGTAGTAGTAGTAGTAGTAGTAGCAGTGATGGTGGTGAGTAATAATAGTAGTAGTAGTGATGGTGGTGAGTAGTAGTAGTAGTAGTAGTAGTAGTAGTAGTAGTAGTAGTGTAGTAGTAGCAGTGATGGTGGTAGTAGCAAGATCAGTTGTACGAAAAAAGAAACGTTGTAAAGAAACAGAAGAATTACGCACCCATTTTCCCTAATCGAGGAAAGGAACAAAAAATGAGTATTCAAAATAATATTAGATTTAGAGCACAAAAAGGAAGAAAAAATGTAGCCCTCTTTCTTTTTACATACCGTGGAAAATGTAAAGGTACCGAGAAAAATGCCCCGCCCACCTTGGCTTTGATCCCTATGTGTTTAGTTACTTACTTTATGTCAAACGCAGTTAAACAAGGCAACGAGAATGCTCGAGATCCCTGTTTTACGAAAGCAACATAAACAACAACGGTAATATTACCCCTTGAGACCCAGAGCATAATTTCCATTGTAATTTGACCACCATTAGATGATTTTTAATGAATATAAGCAATGTTTTTATAGATATGACCTATTTTGTATCCTTGTCGACTAACTAATTTGGTATATTCAGCTACTTTTCGTAATTTTATGGCTCGACAACAGACGATTTTATATAGCAAAGGAAAGATCTGGGCGTGAAGGGGTTAATATTATGCTCTCACAGAGAAGGGTGATAGTATGAAAAAATGACAACAATTACAATGATGATAATGATGATGAAATTATAAACAATGATAATATAATAACAGAAAAAAATACTGGTAATAACAGTCTTGTATAGATCTGGATTTCTTTATATATTCTTTATTTGTCATTGTTAAAAATGCCGTATTTCTAGTACTACCACTAATAATAATAGCAGATAATACTTCTACTACTATTGATAAAAACAATAAAAACAATAATAATACTTACTACTATTGACTAGTACTTAAAGCGATACATACACAATACGAAACAGGGATTTGGGACATGACATAATATCAAGCTCAATCTGACGCAGACTATTCAGTGTAAAGGACTTCTCTCTCTCTCTCTCTCTCTCTCTCTCTCTCTCTCTCTCTCTCTCCTCTCTCTCTCTCTCTCTCTCTCTCTCTTCTCTCTCCTCTCTCTCTCTCTCTCTCTCTCTCTCTCTCTCTCTCTCTCTCCTCTCTCTCTCTCTCTCTCTCTCTCTCTAAGGACTATACGCTTCTCCCATTTCATGCAGCATTGAAATCAGGACACGATAATAGTATTCTACACAGCCACACGCCACCCTCAGATTATTACTGATTCGCGTGTATCTATTTTTTCTCACATTGTCCAAGAAGCAAGAGTACATTTACAGTTTCCTTTTATAACAACGCGTGTTCGGTTACTTGAATAAAAGAAATTGTGGGGAGGGTTTGTGGTTGTATTGTATTTTTTCGAGATAATAAGTGTCTGTGTGTGTGTGTGTGTGTGTGTGTGTGTGTGTGTGTGTGTGTGTGTGTGTGTGTGTGTGTGTGTGTGTGTGTGTGTGTGTAAGTTTGTGTTGTTATCCAATACGTGGTGTATCATGGCGTTTTTTCTCTTTTTTCTCTCGGTTATCGTACTACATTCACCTTCTATATGTATTTACTAGTGTTATAACTTGTAATTAGGGTGCACACTAATACGTAACTCTAGCAGAAAGCACGGGAAAGACGCAAATAGAGAAAAGATAGCATCAATCATCAGTCTCTCCAACTTGTCTCGCTGTCGTCATTGCTAATAATAAGGTGAGGTGACCGACTTCATAATTCCCTCATCCTTCCTTCCTACCCTACTGTTCCTCTCCCCTATACCAGTACCCTACCCTGTCCACTCCCCTATCCCGTAACCCCTGTCCACCCTATACAGTACCTGACCCCTGTCCACTCCTATACCAGTACCCTACCCGCTGTTCCTCATACCAGTACCCTACCCCTGTCCACTCCCCTATACCAGTACCCTACCCCCCTGTCCCACTCCCCTATACCAGTACCCTACCCCCCTGTCCCACTCCCCTATACCAGTACCCTACCCCTCCTGTCTCTCTCCACTATATCAGTACTTTACCCTCCCTGTCTCTCTATCTATAGCGCAAGCAAGGTTATTCTTGGTCCCTTGTTAATGACAAATCAAGCATTCACCAATGAATTATTGCTTTTTCCTGCGAGTAAAGACACGCTATCTGCAGCTGGACTTGTATGTGTCTCACTGTGTGTTATAATCGTCCGCTGCTTTAGAATAATCCGTTCACAAAGCACATACAAAGTTGTCTATGTTAAAATAGTAATGACCCCTGTGCTAAGAAACGCGATATTATTATACGTATAGTACATGTATTGGTTTTGATCGATACCTTTTGACCGAAGCCTCGATACTTGTGAAGATACGGATCAAGCAAGTTTCCCATAATTTAAGGGAAACTATGGAATTCTAGATGTCACTGGGACGGAACCACCATGACTAAAGATAGAGTTTAGTAGTGCAACACGCCATAGTATTCCGCTCTAGTTTATTTTATGAGGAAAGTCTTTAAAAGTTCAGATAAGCTCGAGCTGCAACTTTATATTCCACGTCAAAGGAATGTCAGATGTATTCTTTACTGACATCCACACAGTTGTATATCAGTGTAGCAGTGTGTAGGCAGGCGTGCATCCCTCCTTCCTTCCCCTCACACACACACAATAAAATCTTAATCGTCAAACACCTACACGCTACACATTACTATTGCTGCAAAACCTTTCCACCTTCAGAGTTGATCCTCCATCTGTTGTCCTGATTCTCGATACAGTTGTCCTTACCTTTCGTCCTCCAGATGGCGTTGCGTCCCCCTGTAGATAGGAACACGTGTTATTGAGACAGACACACACAACACACACACACACACACACACACACACAGACACACACACACACACACACGCACACACACACACACACACACACACTATTAGTATAGTAACAGCAATTGTAATAGTATGGCAGTA